>LPNX011098106.1:238386-420886 GCA_001517045.1 Pseudotsuga menziesii
GCTGTTCTTTTATTTTTCTCTCAAAAATTTTGGGGATAATTGAGACTAGAAAGCACTGTCGGGTGGGTTTTTTCTGTACTTTTTGGATAGTCCAGCACCCTCTTGCTTGTGTTTCATAGTTTTCCATTTCCCAGTCATATAGTTCAGCATCCGAATTATAACCAACTGAGTCGGGATTACCTAAGTAGAGCTCCCCTTGGGCGTTTGGTTCTGTGTAGTCAGTATTGTTTTGGATCTGATAAAGTTGTTGGATATCGACTTCCTCATCAATTGGTTCAACCCAGGGTTGGCCTTGGGAGGGGTTAATAGGTACTATGACCTTTTGACCATTTCCTTTGAGTTTAATACGTTCTTTATCTAGAGAGATAGAGGCTTTCATCTTTCTACCCCAAGGTCGACCTACAAGGGCAGGGAAGGAGCTAGATCCTTCCTTTGGGTCAATAATTTCGAAATCAACCTTAGTTGATATGCCTTTAATGCTTGTGTCTACATTTTTCCAAACCCCAATGGGTTCAATAAGGCCCTGGTCGGCTAGTTTCAGATAAATGCCTGACTCATAGAGTCGAGGTCGTCCCATCCTTTCCCATGTATCCCGGGTCATGATATTTACCTGAGACCCAAAATCAAGCACCACTTGTCGGACATGGAAACCTTCAATTTCTAGGTCGACAAGTGGGTCGACATCATTTTTGTCTTTTGATTTAGGCTACAGATGTTCTTAGTTTGTTTCTCAGGGTTAGTGCTTTTGATTTGATGCAATAAATCAATGAACTGACCGACAGATTTATCTGTTTGAATGACATGGGTTAAGTGCTGGGTCGAGTCGTGTCGACTGTGACTAACGTCTTCATGCTGTGCAAGGTTTGTAAATATGTTTGTGGCTTCCTGATATGTGTGTTGTTCCTTGCAAGGGTCAGGGTAGGTATTTGTGTGTGTGATCTTACTAATCTGAGGATTATCAGGCCCGGTTTTAGTGCCTTGTCGAGTGACGATGTGCAAATTCTTAGTAGTTATGACATCATTCTTCTGGACACAAGACAAGACATTAACATTCTTTTTATTACTAATTTTTTCCAACATTGTAGGGCAATCCTCCAAGGAGTGATCGCCTACACCACAATGTGTACAAAATTTAAGATCAGTCCTGTCCTTGTATGGACAGTCTGCGTATCTGTGCCCTTCTTTGTAACAAATAAAGCATTGATTAGGTCGACGACTTCGTATTTCTCGATTCCCAACGAATCGACCTGTTCTTCCAAACCCTGGTCGTCGATTGTCATTCCGACGGTCGTAGCATCGGCCATCATTTCGTTGCCCATTCTAATTATTATTATTATTGTTCTGCTCTGTGTTCTATGCTACAGCATTAGTCTGGTAGACGGCCTGGTAGTTTTGTCTATTTTTGAGGTTAAGATGGCAGTCGGCCGTGTTGTGATTTGCAGTTTCGCAGATAGCACACCATGAAGCTTTGCCATTCTTCATATTGTAAGGACATTCAGCGGTGGAATGGTCTCCGCGTTCCTGGCAGATGTCGCAAAACACCTTTGTCTGTACAAAGCGGACATCTTGTCGACTGAATTGCTGTCGACAGTTATCTTTTGTATGTCCGGCTGTTGAACAGTTAGTACACCAGATGTCTTGGTACTTAAGTGTGATCTCTTTCAAGGACTTCTGCATATTTTCCAGCTGTTCTTCCAAGCGGTGGTCAGTCGGGCAGGCAGGTATGTCTTCATCCATCTCGACCTGCAATGCTTTTGTCAACGCATCTTCGTACGACTTGAAGGTCTCCAGACTGATGTGTCGGAGAACTTTCTGTGAAAGTCCTGCAAGGAACCATTGAATGAGTAATTGTTCGTCGATGACATAGTCCAACTGACTCAATAGATCCTTCCATCATTTATCGTAATCACGGACTGTTTCTCCTGGCTTCTGTTGGGTCGTCTTCAGCTTTTTGGCTGCCAGGTGTTTAGCGTCTGGAGTCTTGAAAAATGATAGGAATTGCGCCTTTATCTCTGATTTTGTTGCTCTAGGTTGCCTTTCGGTAAATGTCATATACCATGTGAGAGCTCTTTTTCGAAGGGCTCCTACGAACTGGGCTATCTGTCGGTCTTCTTCTGTTACTTTGTTAGCCTCCCATATCGACTTGCAGACAAACCAGTGTCGTCTGGGGTCTTCATCACCCTCATAAAGGGGAATCTGAGCAGATCCGTGACCCATGTCGGAGTCACTGTCACTACTCTCTGATGATGTCGGAGGTGGAGGTGGAGGGGGTGGTGTTGTAAGGGGTGGGGTTGTTGAGTCAGTCGAATCTGTCGGGGTGACGATGGGGTTTTGGTCGACGGAACTTGTGCTTCCATCGGTTGTCGACTCTTTCTCGTCGAATAGCGAATTGTTGATAATTTGTCTTCTTAATGACCCACTGTCACTTTGTGTGCTCAGGTCTGACTCGTGTGTATCTTCTGATGTTGTGTGTGGCAGGGGGGGTGCTCCTTCATGTGTCGGCAGGAGCAAGTGGATACTACGAAAGGAGGGCGCCGTTTGAAAGGTCACCCAATTCCCTTAGATCGGTCGACGTATTACAAGATGTTGACCCGGATATGGTTCGTCGCCTAGTCGGCTCCAGAGTGTAATGTCGCCAGCTCTTAGTCGAAGGTCATCTTCTATAATAGTTTGTATTCTGGTACGCGGACTTACTGTGGAAAGGGTTACTCCTTCGTCGGGAACAATTAGTTGGAGAGCTTCTGGCTGCTCTATCCACATTTCATCATCTTCAGGGGACGTCTCTTCTTCTTCACCTTCTCTGCGTCGGTCATGACCCGAATCTGGCGGTGCTTCATCATGGTCGGTCTCCCTAGGGTTTTGCTGCAGCTCTGCGACCCTTTCTCGTCTAGCTTCCCTTTTCTTCTGTCTTTCATCCCTTTCGATTCTCTTAATGTCCGACATACTGCAGTACAATACTATGCCTTCAGTTCCTCTTCGGTCGATTATGCATTACTGGTGACTACGACTCTGGTCAACTAGGATCCACTATGCTCGATGTCCGACACACGACCAGCTACCCCCGCATGGCCTACCCGACGCTTTTTAGAAAGCTCGGATGGTGTCTACTTACTCAGGAAGTATTCCCACTCCCTTTCAGCAATGAATTTTTCCCACTGCTTCTGCTTCTCCGCCCAGTTAGTGTTGGAGGGTGGTTCACGTAATAGAGGTCGAGGTTCAACAATGTGCCCTGCTCCTTTCTCTATTAAAAACTTAAACAGTAAAGCCGGTAAGGAACACAAGAATTGATCAATAAATTCTGTGAAAAATTTCTGTCGGACGGTTTCCACAGAAGTCCTGTCTTCGACTGATTGTTCCTCACAGAAGTCATTGGCTATCTTTTCGAACCACTCCGATAGATTCGTATGGCCGCCTCGGATTAATTTCTAGAGTAACTGTTCTTCTTTAGTCTTGTCCGGTTTTCTCATCCAAAAGCGGCTTCAGTAGATGTGGCACGGATTCGACAAACTTTTTGTGAGTCTCAGTGAAAAATCTGGCTTTGGCTTCTGTGACTGTCAATCTGTTCCTTCTTGCGTAATTTTGTAGATAGTTAGCAATTTTTCGCTCCCACCAGTCCTTGATCTCCTACTCTGGTATCATATGTGAGCATATATTCCAGTTATGTACTACCAGCAACGGAACCAATGTTGTAATCTCACAGATCACATAAGGTTACCAATAATACATACAAAAATATACAGAATATACACAGATACAAGAGGCAAGAACAGATAGGATAAACAGATTATATTATTCTCAATAGATCATACAAAGCCAAGAACTGAACTTCATTCTTGTGTGGCTCAACAGCCTAATATATAAAGGTTACAAACAGTTACAATCATAACTACCTGTCGGTTCACCGAACCGACACGACTATTAGTTAACAGACTAACTACTGTGTTTACTCAGCCGACCGACGTAGTCGGGATCTCGACTTAGTCCGCTGATCGACTAAGTCGGTATTTGTTCAAGTCGACTTATGTCGACTTGCTCCTTCTACAACACTCATCATGCAATGGACAAGGAAAATCTCTCCAAAATGACAAAATCCAATTAAAAAATGATGAAAATATGTTATCCTTCATCAATATACTATTTTATTAACTTCATGAGGCCTCCTAAGGTCGAATTTCCCTCCATAGGCATTCTCCAACTCAGCTTAGTGGTTTAGTAACTCCTATGGCACTTGTCTTCTCGTTTATGCTCCAACTCTTTCCTCAATTAGAATGGATAAATATGAATCCAAAGTGATCCCTCTTGGTGGCTATTTTCATTCCTTTCATTTTATAATTTTCATAGGCCTGCAATCAAGTCTGAATTTTTCATACTTGTCATAGAATCTTCCATCAGTTGTTGCCATAGAGTGCATGGAATCGCCTTCCAAGCGGCACTCATTGTCTTATTAGTTTTTTACTCTTCCATGGGATTTAATATACTCTCCTAATTATAATTCCTTGGCTAATTCTATTACTATATCATCCTCCAATACCGTTAAATTCCCCTTGGGTTGGAATTTGGACGAAGATTATGGCAAGTGTGTGGGGGATCTCGTCACCCAAAGACCCCACAAGCTTACAATTGTCTTCATGAACTAGTGCACCTTATGTTATTAAAATTTATTATTTATGTGACCCATTTTAAAGTGAATATAGTAAAATAAGGTCCTTTTGGGTCCTCTAGCTCCGTTATTACAAAATTTATTCCTCCACCTCAACCTAGGAAACTATTAGGTTGGTGAAACATTATTTGCAAGTAGTTTTATTTGGACGGGTACATGACAAAAAGATAGTGCATTTATTTGTGTTTTATATATAAATAATTGATATTACAAAAATAATCATGGAAGATATTCTAAAACTTCCCAAAACAATAATGTTTTATAGGGATATATTATTTATTTCAAAATTTTGGAATATTCTCTCAAGGATATGGATAGCAAGTTGAATTCTAGTCATGCTTATCATCCTACGATCATATGGAAAGATTAAAAAACGTAATAAAGTGATTGAATACATGACTCACATATATATGTTTATGGACAAACCATCCATGTGGGATTGTTGGGCTTAGGGCAGACCCAAGTTTTATACTCTTATCTTCGCACCAACAAAAGACCCACAGTGTTGGCCCTTTCGGCAACAACCTGCGAGCAGGTTGCAGTCTCACCCGAAACAGCTATGGGGTGCCGTAGAATTAGGTTTCTACAAGAAAAAAAGGGATATTATTGTACCTTTAGCCTTAACGACAACTAATTATACAAATAGAGCTTCAACATTCACTTAACCAGCTTCGTAGTTTATATAAACATACAGTTACTTGCTCAACCCTTAACTAGGAATTCACAGCAAAGTTATTTCTTTAACAGCTTATCTTACTATATTCTTTATCTATATAAAAAATGCATGAACAGAACAAAACAAACAACAAAACCACCACAACACAAGATATACGTGGTTCACCCCTAGTGTATGGGCTATGTCCATAGAACTGTGTTTATATTCAACTCTTTACAAAAACCACAGTTCTGATCTGCGCACTCAGCTGCAAAACCTTTTCTTACAAAAATCCTCTACGCACTCAGCTGCAAAGGTCATCCACACACACATCTAGGACTTAACCTTCTTACAAAACCCTAACACAGCTCTTGGCTTCGCATTACATTAGCATCATAATATAATCGTCAAAGGCCTAACCTCACTCCTTTACATAAGTGCCTATTTATACAATGCACTATTACAAAACCATGGACTTAAACCATGGGCACCCAAAAACCATAACCCTACATTTAAACCATGGGTCATTTACAAAAAGAGGGGCTTCGACCCCACCCCGAAACCCCTAAGACTATTTTCAGTCACAACTCCGCTTACAAGCTTCCACAAAAACCGTGGAGTTACCAAAATTAAGGACCGTTAAGGTCGGAGCCCCAACAGGGCCCTAAGACTCACTAGTGGCCCGTCCTGGGACACTCTGCTGCTTGTCTGGTGGGAGACTATTGCTGATGAAGATAGTGAACTGATTGTTGAGGCTGTGCATGATGTCATCGGCTGCTTTATCCTTCTCTTCGTAGTATTTATGCTGGTCATGGGGATCATTGGGCCTTCTAAATCTATCAGTGACCCCATCCCTCGAACTGTCTGTCGTTCATGTACTATCGAACATTTGACCATCCAAAACTTGGGGTCCTTAACAAATGGTACCCCTGGGATTGCATGTCAATGTGATTTTGCATAAGACAAACAACCGCCTCCTTTCTGCTGAACCAGGAGGGTACATCTTGGGATCTTCTGGGGTCTTTCCTGAGGACTTGTGCCTTTATTTGTTCCTCTTAGAGTGAACTTCTGCCTTAAATTTCTTCCTGGTCAAACATGTCTTCATAGGTGGATTGCTCAGAAGGTTCTACAAACCTCTCTCCCTAAACTCTCATAACAACTCCTGGAATTTATGATCATTCGACATGGTCGTAACTGAAGAAACTGTTGAATGCGAAATGTGCAGAGCTGGGTGTCTTCTTAAAGAATCATGCGATCAAATCTATCATAGTTGTGCATCATAGATAGAAAATCTGACTGAATAGCAGTAGATCTCGTCCACGCGGTGCTAGATTTCCTAAAATCTCGTCATTATGGGAAATCAATATAGTGCACGTGCCAGTGCCACCAAGTCTAATATTCCCCAACGGTCACATTTTAAGCTGCGGCACAACTACTAACTTCAGTTGTGCCATACTAAGGACCTTCGACATTATATTTGACCTTTGACCCATCCTGGCACAAGCTCCAATAGAAATTTGATCTTCGAACTTCGACAGCTTCATTATAGTCTAGTACCAAATTTCAACTGTTCTTGGTACTTAGACTCTCCTTCCTGCTGTTACTTCTGATTAGGAGGTCCAGGCTTGTTCCTGTACTTCTTTAATCTACTTCCATTCACCATGGAAGGAAAAATTTCTCCATTCAATTTAGCCAACTGGACTGCACCACCATCGGTAACTTTCTGAACTATGTATGGTCCTTTCCAATGGGTCTTGAACTTTCCTAGGAACTTCATGAATTTACTGTCGTACAATAGTACAAGATCACCAATCTGGAATTGCTTCTTCTTAATGTGCCTATCATGCCATGCTTTTTCTCTAGCTTTCTGCACTTGCTGCTAGAATCCCGCAATGAATCTGTCTTCTTCTAGTTCTACTATCTGTGCCAACATTTTATTCAACATAGTTGGGTCATCCATCTCTATGAAGGAAGATATTCTGAGGCTAGGAACAATGTACTCCATGGTCATAACTGCTTCTTGTCCATAAACCAGTCTAAAAGGTGTACGGTCTGTCAACTTTTTGCAAGTGGTTCTATAATCCCATAATACTGCTGGAATTCTAATATCCCAATCATTTCTATTAACATTACAAACCTTTGTCAGAGCCTGCTCAAGAATATTGTTAAAGGATTCTACAGTTCCATTTGCTTGAGGATGGTAAGCAGTACTCTGCTGATGATATACCTGGAATTCTTCAGTCAATGCTTCAATAGTCTTATTAAGAAAGTGTTCTCCTTGACCACTCATAAGAATTATAGGACACCCAAACCTTGACAAGATATTGTCGAATATGAACTTCGCAGCTGTAGCAGCGCTACAGTCCTTGACTGGTTGAGCTTCGGCCCAACTAGTAAGGTACTCAGTTGCTATAATATTGTATCTTACTCCGGATTTCTTTGCAGGAGTATTTATTGGTCCAACAAAATAAATAGCCCACTTGTCATACGCTTGCAAATTTACCTATGGAACCAGAGGCATCTCATCCCTCTTGGATAGTTTTCCTGTCCTCTGACAAATGTCGCAGCTGTGGCAATACTCCTTGGCATCCTTATGAATTGTATGCCACCACAATCCTGCTGCCAGAATCTTCTGTGCGGTAGCTTTTCCTGCATAATGACCTCCTACTACTCCAGAATGTGCCTCAGCTAAAATCAATGTCTTCTCATGCTCCAGGCCACATCTGCGTAGTATTTCATCTGGTCCCATCTTATAGAGTTGTCCTGCGACCAAGGTAAAGTCAGCTGCTCTAACCACCAACTACTTCTTCTGCTGTGTTGTCATCTTAGGAGGTGCAAAACTTGTGGACAAGTACTGAACAATGTCCTGAAAATAGTCATCAACCATCTGGATGGCAAACAACTGGGCATCAGGAAGACCTTCGTCCAAGCTAGTGGGCTCTTCGCTTGACTCGAGCCTCGACAGATGGTCAGGTCCTAGGTTAAGTCTTCCTAGCTTAACTATGATTTCAAAGTCATACTCCTAAAATAGAATTATCCATCTACATATCCTTCCACCCAACACAGGCTTGCTAACCAAATATTTCAAAGCAGAATGGTCAGTGAACATCTTAAAATGAGATCTTAACAGATAATGTCAGAACTTTTGCAAAGCATAAACCATAGCTAGACCTTCTCCTTCTGTCGTAGTATAGTTCTTTTCTGCTGTGGAAATTTTTCTACTTGCAAAAGCAATACGGTGATCAATATTACCTTCACCTAACTAAGCCAATACTATACCAGAGCAAGGGAGGATGGATCGACATGTACATGAAACTCCTTATTCCACTCAGGGAATACTAAGATAGGGGCAGTTACCATCTTTTCTTTCAAAATATCCAAGCTTTCCTGACACTCAGGTGTCCACTCAAACTTGATATCTTTCTTCAATTTCTTTTCCATAGGGGCTGTAATCTGAGCATATCCTTTAATGAATTTCCTGTAATATCCAGTATGACCAAGCGTAGTGCGAAGTTGCTTAATAGACTTCGGAGGTGGAAAGATCACAATAATGGCTATCTTCATAGGATCCATCATCAAGCCTTACTTACATACAATGTGACCTAGCAGAATTCCAAAAGGTGCACAAAAGATACACTTTTTCAAGTTCAAGGAAATCTGATGTTGTCTACACTTGTCCAGCATAAGTCTTAAGCTGGGTATATGGTATTTCAGTAAACCAAACATAGTCCAATCATCAAAGTAAACTTCTAAGAATTTGTGTATAAATTCCTTAAATGCAGATATGACTACTCTGGAAAACATAGCAGGTGCATTCTTCAATCCAAAGGGCATAACTGTATACTGAAAAGATCCCATTTCTATAGCAAAGGTTGTTTTATGTCGATCCTCTAGAGCAATTCTGATTTGATGGTAACCTAAAAATCCATCAGTAAAAGAGTACACTTCTTGACCTCCAACATTGTCTAAAACTTCATCTGTAAAGGGAGTAGGGAAGGGATCATGTAGACAGGCATCATTCAGCTTCCTCAGATCAACGCATATTTTGATTTCTCCCTTGGTATTCTTTTCTTGTACCACCATAGGGCTGACCCATTTGGACTCTTCGACAAGCTCAATGATTCCTGCAACGAGCATCTTGTCTAGCTCCAACTTGAATTTTTCTTTGTACTTGGGGTTCAGCCTATAAGGGAGCTGCTTTACAGGCTTCGCATTAGGTTTCAAAGGTATTTTTATCACTCCTATATAACCAAGGATACCTTTCATTTCTGAGAACTTCGTCGGGAATAAATCCTGATACTCATGGAGAAGTTCAGTCACTTTGCTTACCATTTCTTCATCCCAATAATCTCCAATAGTAGCATACTTAGGCATTTCTTCTGACCCAATGTTTACTTGCCTTGTCTTCAAAGGCTGAGTCACTTCAGGTGCTTCGACTGCTGGTCCATGTACTTCACAGTGTCCTTCTGAATCCGGAATATTGATGTTGTGCGGGTCCTCATCCTCGTCAATTGCAAGGTTATAACATTCTACTGCATTCCTTCCAATCAAGTTGGTACTCAACTATTTCTTTATCATTAAACACATTAGTATGGATCACCCTAATAGCTGCATCCAAAGCAGGGAAAAACTCATTAATAGAAAATGTGAGCATGAAACTATCAATAATACTATCCCAACTTACAGTACCATGGCGAAGCTCGACCTCCGCATACCAGTTCTTTGCTATAGGTTCCAGAGTGTGCACAAACCTATGTACCCATTCTTCATGAGGTACATGCTTCCATGCTTCATAGCACTGATCCAAATGTTCCCGAGGGCTAGTCTGACCATTAAACTTACTTCGCACCTTCTGAGGTTGATCCATGAATCTCAGGTGAAGAGACTTCTGACAAGCTTCCCAACTGTGAATATAATTTTTATGGCCATTCCACCATCTAGCTGCTATAGCCCTGAATGCTGAATCTAGAGTCTCCATTTTCTGTGAATATGGTACTTGCTGTAGAATTGTATAATAAATTCTTTTGGATCTGTCAAGCCATCAAAGGTAGGCAAAACTCTTGTCTATGCGCTAAGCCATCTAAGAGACTTGGTAATTCTTGCACACTGATGTCCATGTAGCTCATAGAGTCGATTCTGCCAATTCTGTAGACCTTCGTCTGAATCATACATGCAGGAGCTATCACACTGCCAATCCATTATACCTTCAGCAGTAGGGTCAACATAATCTTGTTCCTTAGCTGTGATGTTGTAGATATGATCTAGAACATCCTCATCTTCATCTCTTACTGGCTCTGTATACCTTTCTCCTTGCGAAGGGTCCAATGGTACTATGACTCTCAAGCCTTTCCCTTCAAAAGTCATCTGTCTCTTTTTAAGGTTGATTATTACATCATTGTTTACTACCCACTCAATTCCTAGCAAGGCTAGATAGGGGTTTCTATCATCAATTATCTCAATGACTTCGAAGTCTGCTAAGGTACTAACTCCATCTATATCCACTGGTACACTAGGGAATCTTCCTAGGGGCACAATTCTCTACTAATTTGCTAATCTCAACTGTATAGGGGACCATTCAAGGGTAGGTTTTCCCATTTGTTCCCATGACTTCTTAGTTAATATATTTACTTCCGATCCCAGTTATAAAATGATATCATTCATGTCATACTCTCCTACTTGAGAATGCAATCTCATTTCTCTTCCAGTTCGTCTAACTCTACTAACAGGTTTTTCCTTACCAGAGCTTCGCTGAGGTTCACAAGACTGAATAACTTTCTGTAATTCATTCAAAGCATTTTGATTTCTTAACAACTTGATACAACTCTATAGAAATTATGACAGTGTACTTACTTGATCTGGTGAAGCTTCTTGGAGTTGTGACTACTGTCGATGCTGCTGCTCGGTTGCTACTGATGTTCCCAGAGCAGAAAAGTCTTTTCTAGCTTCCAGAAAGGTTTCTTTTTCTCTTTCAACATCGAAGGCTGGAACTTTCTCTGGGGCCTTACGGACCCAAGCTTCGTCAGGCTGTTTCTCCTTACTCTGCACTTGTGTCATAGCTCCACTCCTTGTAACAACATTAATGGCTAGAACCAGTCTTTGTTCTACAGCAATCATCTGAACATTTTGACTAGGTTTGTTGTTTCTTTCTTGGATCTTAGCTATCAACTGTGGGCATTGCTCAATGAAATGATCAATTGCTCTGTAATATCGACATGTCATAGTTGGGTTCTAACAGTCTCGAGCTAGATGTCCTGCCTGATTGCAGTTATAGAAAATAACCTAGCCTCGACCTCCTCCAGGCATACCACGACCACGATCTCTAAAACTACCTTGACCACCACGGTAACCATGTCCATCATTGCCTTGTGCATCCAGGTGGACCCTATAAGTATCATAGGTTCACTCTCTCATGAGGTCAAAGCTGTGACATTCATCTTCATTGTGGCCAACTGACTTACAGAACTTGTAGTAGGGATTCTTAGGTACTTGAACATATCTCTGCAATAGATAGCAATCTTCAGGTCAATGCTGGCCAATTGTTCTACAGATCTCACAATAGAGAACAATAGGGTTCAGCGGGTTTGGTGCACCAGTATTCAGATAGTTTCTTAACGTCGGACACTGTTCTTTGTCATGGCCTTCTGTCCGACATCGTATACACCACACGTATTCGGGAAGGGATTTCCCCTTCTTCATGTCGTGAAGCTCTAAATCCATTTCCGCCAACTGCACTTGTATTTGAGCTATGATAGAATTATCTCCGACAGGAGTTGTTTCAAGTTTCATGGCAATCTCCAAAGCCTCCTGCCGATCAGCAACCTTCTGTTGCATGAGTGGAGTTTTGATATGAGGTAACAATGTTGCAATAAACCATTCCTTATGTTTTTTTGGTCCAATAGTGAAGCTAACTTGATCTATCGGAACTTTGAGCCTCTGATTAAAGTCCCAAATTGATTCACCTCATCTCTGCTGAATCTCTTTCAGTTCAGTTATGCACTATGATTTTGATTTAGGCTTCTTGAACTCTCTGATCAGTGCTATTTTAATGTCAGCCAAAACATGGTTCTGAGTACTAAAAAACTTCATAACCAAGTCAAAGCTTGGTCTCTGAAAGAAGTAACCAGTTGTGCTCTTCTTATATCTTGGTCCATAATGTTCTTAGCAGTCCACACAGCTTCGCATAAGAACCAAAACTGTTTTGGATCCTCTGATCCAGTTCCTTTAAAAACTGGTAATTTGATGTCATCATTCACATGGGCCATCTTGGATCTAGGGGGGAGGAGGAGAACTTGCTGGGGTAGATTGACCTGTGACAAGAATACTCGAGCTAGGGTTGCTTTCAGACTGTGACAGGTTCTCGAGGATAATAGGTCTTCGCTGCGGGGTTATAGGAGGGTTTCTAACAGAAGGGGTTTCTATGGACTCAGAGTCTTCTGGACTTAAAGGGGTATACTCAGTATTCTGGCCGAGGATATAAGATCCAATATTTCTCTTGTATCTTTTACCACTTCGCAGAAAACCAATTTGCTCGTCGAAGTCACTTTCACTTCCAATCATAGGTTAGCAACAATAGATCTAGCAATCTGATTCTATAAGCAATATGCCTTTTTTAGACAATAGAATTTTAATTTTTAAACTAAATGAATTCAAGTACTTACCCCTTTGTCCTTTGAAAAATTGTCGTTCAGCTTCACTGAAGGAAATACTTGTGTCGATGGCGAACTCCGTCACAAATGCTTCAAGGGTTCGCACTGTCCAGAAATCAACAGCTCGCGAAATCGCGTTGTTCACCCTTTTCAATATAGTAATTCTTGCCGGGGTCCAGTCAAGAAACTGATCTTCTTGGAAGTTTGTCCTTCTCTCTGTCAACCTGGATAACCACTGGTGCAATTCTATGGGGATACTACCAAAGAAAATTTCATAAACATCAGAAAAGACATACCTTTGCAAGAAGTCATCCGAGCTACGATGAGGATCCTTATTTTCTTGCTCTGCAAATTTCAAATAGGTATCTTCAATCCAGTCACCGATTTCTTTTATGGAGGGTCTCCAGAACATAGCCCTCTAGGTACGATGTAGATCCCTCTTGAGCAAATACTGAGTTCAACCGGAAACAGAACCAATTTGTTGGGCTTAGGGCAGACCCAGGTTTTATACTCTTATCTTTGCACCAACAAAAGACCCACAGTGTTAGCTCTTTCAGCAACAACCTGCGAGCAGGTTGCAGTCTCACCCGAAACAACTATGGGGTGCCGCATAATCAGGTTTCTGCAAGCAGAAGAGGGATATTACTATACCTTTAGCCTTAACAACAACTAATTATACAAATAGAGCTTCAACATTCACTTAACCAGCTTCGCAGTTTATATAAACATACAGTTACTTGCTTAACCCTTAATTGGGAATTCATAGCGAAGCTATTTCTTTAACAACTTATCTTACTATATTCTTTATCTATGTAACAGATGCATGAACAGAACAAAACAAACAACAGAACCACCACAACACAAGATATACATGGTTCACCCCCAGTGTAGGGGCTACGTCCACAGAACTGTGTTTATATTCAACTCTTTACAAAAACCACAGTTATGATCTGCGCACTCAGCTGCAAAACCTTTTCTTACAAAAACTCTCTGCGCACTCAGCTGCAGAGGTCGTCCACGCACACAGCTGGGACTTAACCTTCTTACAAAACCCTAATACAGCTCTTAGCTTCGCATTACATTAGCATCATAAGATAATCGTCAAAGGCCTAACCTCACTCCTTTACATAAGTGCCTATTTATACAGTGCACTATTACAAAACCATGGACTTAAACCATGGGCACCCAAAAACCATAACCCTGGGTTTAAACCATGGGTCATTTACAAAAAGAGGGGCTTTGACCCCACCCAGACACCCCTAAGACTATTTTGAGTTGCAACTCCGCTTACAAGCTTCCACAAAAACCGCGGAGTTACCAAAATTAAGGACCGTTAAGGTCGGAGCCCCAACAAGGATTACTATTGAACCTTGGTACAGTTTGTATACAATAATGGGCATCATGCCTCATTGTGAATGAGCAAATTTGAGACTTTATATGGAAAGGATGTACTACTCCAATTAGCTAGGATAATTTTTCCATAATAATAATAATTGGAACATAATACTAAATGTAATGGAGAAAGAAATTTCCATGGCTCAGTAATCACAGTTTGAAGGAAGCTTGAGACATGCAAAAAAGAAACTTGTGAAAATAAGAACAAAGATCAAAAGAAACTCTTGAATTGTGGATAATTTCTTGTTCATATTGACTCCAAAAATGAGCTCATTGAATCCTATAATTTATCCCAAGCTAGCACCTAGATATTATTACCCTTTTAAGTCCTAAATATGTGATGACTAGTTGCATATCGATTTGGATTGCTAACATCGATTCCCATAATGTTTTTCATGCTTCCTTGCTTAACAAATATGTACATGATCTCAACCATGTGACTTATTAAACTATAATCTAGGGGGGACCAACGGAAAACATCCAAACAAAGAAACTATACATCTTCAACATAAAAGTACAACATTCTTAGAGAATCGAGCAATTGGATAAGTAAAGGTTCCATCAAGCACTATGGTCCCATTGAGTTCCATTGAGGTTGGAGGATATGATCAAGGAGGCACACCGATTTTTTATGATCTTGCTATTGTAACACTTGGAAATGGTATTTCAAAGGGGAGGGGAATGTAATACCATAATTTTATATCTAGGAAGGTATTGCATCGAATTGTGCATAAATTTATCATTACTATGATGGATGTCAAACACCCATGCATAGTTCAATGAACGACTCCATACTATAGATGTTGAAATAAGTTTTGTTTGAATTCTCAGCGAAAATGTCAAAGCCAATTCTCAACTAGAAAATGATTAGGAATATACATGTTTTAAAACACATTAGATTATTTATCATGGTGTAGAGTTACCTTGATGCACTCTATAATATATAAAACTTTATTGAAATATAATACATAATGATCTAACATGGTTTCATGGAGCACATTAAGGATATAAAGTCTAGAATGGATAATGAAATATGGGCCATGGGAAAGAAAGCATTTGTTTATATATTCCAACCCAAGAACTCACATATGTGCCTTAAATGAAGGTCAACTACACCTTTGACCTAGAGAGACAAACCATGAATGTAAAGAGATTGGTACATGGAGTTATATGTGTGTGTGTGTGTGAGTTTAATTTAAGTAACATAATGGGAATGATGTCAGTTTTGGGTTTGAACATGAAAACAATTGCATTATTTCCATGCCCTGTATAATTGTGTCGTCCCACTCTCCCTCAGAGAGAGAGAGAGAGAGATTATAAGTTCCATGGTAAATAAATTATTTTCTTGCATGTTTCAACTCAAGAACTTGCACGTTCCCATTATGTTCCTTAAATGAACCTCACCTAACTTAAAAAGTCAAATCATGAATGCATAAAGGAATTGGTGCATGAAATTCTACATCATGTATGTGTGTGTGTGGAACAAATGAAGATGCTAGAGATGCAAATTCCAACCCCTTAATAAATCATGGAAAGAAACCATGTAAGGAAAATGTATCATCATTTATAGGAATATGCAAACTTGTAACTACTTGAATCAAATCCAAGAATCAAATATAAGGAAGATTGTGTCATTGCCAAGGTTGGGAAAAGTAGAAAAATACTACCTTCATAACTTTGTTTCTCATTGACTTATTATGAGGAAATATGCAAATGGGCTCTCTTGACTTACATTGGATACTAAGCTAATTGTGATTTCCTTAGAAATTGTATTGCAAAGAAGGGAAAGGTCCAAATTGTGTTATTGATGCTTGTGAGAAAATATTTTCATGGTTGATTGATCATTAGATAAGGTGTACAGAGTGTTATGGAGAGAACAAATTGGTTGGACTTTAACAGAAATGAGTTTGGGTTGAGTGTGTTATAAGCCTATCATTGGATTCTTCGCTATGGTGGTCTTATAGCTCAACTTGAAGGTGGAATTTGCATTATAATCCTATGGTTGGGTAATGGATTTCTTTAACAAATTAACCACTTTTTCAGACCATTTTTATTAAAAGATAAAGCTGTAGCATTTTTTTTGCATTGTATCAATGTAGCTCGCACATTATGTATATGATTTACCATATGATTCTACTTAAAACATATACATGTTTTCCCATTATTTCAAACAATATACTTAAATATTAATGTGTCTTTAAATTTCCACATGGCATACATTACTAGTTGGTGCATCTCTTTGGATACTAAATTTGTTTACAAAGTTTGGAAATGATACTAAATACCCAACCATGCAAATCAAGATTAATTGCAGCAAACATCAAATGAGGCAACCTCAAATACCTTGGTACAAATGTAAAATCCACATGACATATAGTGTTTTCCCTTTCTTACAAAGGCATAATTCTCTAAATTTGTTAAAGCATTAAAAGAAAAAATCATTAAAGAAAATATCCCTACTAATGTTTACATCTATTAAATAAAATTACAGCTTTGTACATGACGTTTATCGCTCGACTAAAATCGCATTTAAGTATATACTTCCTTAGCTTGTCAATGACATTGCAATTCTCTCTATAATAATGTCGTTGAATTTTTTATCCTAATAGAACTACAATCAAGAAAGCCCTTTTTCTCATTCTTCTAGCGTCCCATCTAGAAGAGGGTTTTCAGCTTTACCGAATGTCTGATATATGAAGCATAGAACCCAGAATGGGATGGTCAAGGTTTTCTGGAAAAGATTGGGATCATATGTTTAATAATATTTTTGAATGTATATTGGGATAGTAATACTGTAATGTCCTTTAAATCTGAAAATTTTAAAAAAAATGTATGGACAATAAAATATGTTACGGAGAGAAACTTCCTATGGCTTGGGGTAGTCCACAACAAACTAAATGACACTAGAATCAATCAATTCCAATATGCAAGAGCAATAAATGCATATAACACTAAGGGATATGAAGTGTATATTATTTCGAACGGTTTATGTAGATCCCAATTGAGATTCTCCAACGTGCTTGTATTCACAATTTGCTCTCAACAACAACAAACAAGAAAACCATGCTATATATCAAAGTATTAGGCCTACTCTATCATATATAAACCATCATGTATAAGAAAATATAACTACATCCATAGACACAATATTCATAGTTATACAAATGCATTGGATGAGAAATGGATATTTCTATTAATAAAAATAGAGATAGGATAGTGACAAAGTCTATCGGCACCTCATCGAAACGAAGAAACCAAGTCCTTCACTTGGGCCTCCACCACTTCAATCCTCCATCTCAATGGCAAGATTACAAAGAAAAGGAAATCTTGAGAAGAGCAACAATGTGTGCTCCAAAAGGAAAAAAGGAATGCAGACTAAAGCATAAACAAGTGAGGCAACAATGATCTATAGTTTCCTTGCTCTCCAAATTCTCCTCCTTCAATACATCCAAGAGGCTCAATATATACCCCTTCAATAGGCAATGGAGGGTCGAGTCCGAGCGTTTTCTAGGAATATGGATGGACAAGAGTCAAGTTATTCCAGACTATATGTGGAAAACTTCAATTATTTTTATTTTTATGCACATTTCCCAATGTGCACAGGTATTGGATCAAAAGTTGTGTGTACACGTGGGTATTGGTTTAAACGTCGTGTATACACATTAAAAGGTGTTTTTTTGGGACTTTCTTAGTCGATCAAAGGGGGGTCCAAGGAGTCTACAAAGGGACATGGAAAGCCATAAAGGGCTGATCTACCAAGTGTGGTAAAATAAGCTATAACAGATGCCCCCTAATGTGTGAGGTCAGACGGGTAACATGATGGCCAAAATACATTATATCCATCCCAGAAGTGGAGTAATGAAGATGCAGGTGGAAAATCTAGCCACTCATTAGTATAATACAATGATAAATCTTATCATGTGACTAAAAATATACATGTAGCAGTCTCAAATACATAAGAGTACAATGGCCATGAATAGGCATAATATACAAATGTCACGTGTGGTCATCGCCATGTACAATATACAATGAACAAGATATCTCTAGTGGATGAATATATATGGTAATATACTGGAATTTGGTCATTAGAGATGACATCTCATACATACTGAAACGATCAAGAAGGTAGCATATGTGGAATGCCACCAAGCTCATAGGTCTTCTACACAAACCACTATGAGTACATGTCCCATCACACGAATAAAGGTGTCGATTTCAAACATAATGGTCTATCGTCTGATTGTCGGTCATTGATGTATACCATTAACAAACGTGAGATATCCCACCGATAATGATAATGAGAATCAAGGTACATAGTGCAATCTAACAAGTGTGAATAGATATGTTGATGTCGAACACTTGAAATAATCCATCGATGAGGGGACATTGATGTATTCCCAAAAGTTTTGATGGCGAGAGAACCTACCACTGATGACTATAAATCTCAAGGCACTCAAATGGACTCTAGACTCCTATTCCGGAATAAATGATATGATGTCGATGGAATGGAATCTACTGGAAGGAGGGAATTAGGGAATCCCCCATCAACCAACACGAGGTAGTCAGCAATGCTGGATAGTGTTGAAGAACTCGAAATAACAAGATGTGCATGAAACAAGAACTATATTAGGAATAGATGACATGCAAAGACAAGATAACTGAGGAATGGCCAACTCAGGATCAAACTTCCTTCAAAAAAGAGCATAAGGAAAATGGTGAGTGAACATAGTAAGCATAGGCTCGACATGCAAAATGGGACATCTCTGTGACACAGGAGGCATCAACAAAGGCTCCATACGGACCGGAAGCATAACTAGTTGGTGGAGAAAAATCAGAGTAACGAGTACAGCTCCTAAATTCATAATAAAATGCAAACCAATGGATGTGATATACATTTCTATGTTCAAAGGAAACATGACTCGACATCTACCAAAAGTAATATCATTTCCTGTCCAGATTTTTTTTCTTTGGACTTTTTTAGATTGAAAAGCTTGAAAAAGAATAAAAGTGCTTATACTATATAGCTAAGAGGAGATGAATGTCGTGGGAAAGCATACTATTTCCAAGCTATGGAACATACCTATGCTCAATGCAAGAAAGCATGTGCATGATGAGGACACTTGGGGGAAGATCTCCTCCTGGAAAGGGATGATCAAGCTACAAAAGATATATAAAAGGCTATGCTTATCTAGGATTGAGGCAAGCTCGGTCTATATGGCTTATAACTATGAAGAGAGGAGCCGACATAAAGCTCAATAAGGCAAGAAAAATGCATGAAATGAAATTATAACTTGATATACATGGGATCCCCTGTGGAAAATGGCCAGCATAAATTTTAAGAGGATATGAAGCTCTTGCTCAAGGACATGGTAGGACTATAAGAGACTCCCAAACCTAGAGGAGAAATCTCAGCATGGGTACCAAAAGAAAAAGCAGTATCTAACTAGGGCACCTATGACTAGGAAAGCTCTACCACTTACATAATGCCACTTCTAATAGCAATATGAAGGTTCTATGACATTATGATGTGGGTTCGTACCTAAAGTTAAGGTGAAACACTCATAAGGTGATCCATAATGCAACCAGATATGGAATCCTATCCTATATGCCAATTCAAAATTATACATGTACTAGATACGAACGAGTCAAAGTCTCGGTCAAAGTATGCTCAAATTAGGTCCCTCCATCACAATATTATGTAAAAACAATACAAAATAGTAAATAAGGGTCCAAACTATAGAATAGTGGGTAAAATTTTCAAAAAAAATCATTTTTACCATACCATTTGGAATTTTTACTACACATAATGCATTTGAACCACGAACTTGAAACATTGATTCCGGGAGCTACGGGCCACAAAACTAGGAACCGTCTGAGCTAGGTAACTCTTCATGCCATCCTATTTCACTTTAGTGTTTTTCTTTTAATTTTTAGTGGGTGAATTTTATTTTAGAGCACCCTTAAATTGGTGTTTCGATCCATGCAAAAAACCTCTTGACTTCTGCGTATAGGGCTGAGTATACGCGGGAAATCCTTCGATTTCCACATATACACATAGGTGTTTGAGAAGTAGTCACGTATAAGGTCGCGCATATAAATTTTTGGGGTGAAAACTCATGAAACTCCTGTGTTTTTGTGTAGGATGGTTTTGGAATGGTGTGAAAGCGAGAATGAAGATGTGAAAAGGGACATACAAGGTGATCTGATGGCCCAACAAGCTTTGAGGGCATGTGACTTATATAATTTTTGGCATCTTGGTATATTAAGGGCTAAACGAATATTACTACAAATGCTGGTGGACTATTGGGATCCGGATATAGAGACCTTCCATATCGATGGGATGCCCCTCAGTCTTGAGGTTGAGGATATTTACTTTATCACTTGATTACCTCGCCAAGGAAAGCTAGTCAATCTACAATCTCATGGGATTGTAGGTGGCCTCACGATTAAGGAGTACATTGCTATTATTTCCTCCCAGACATAGAAAATGTTGGGACTCGGGTCCTAATGAACTCTATCCAGAACCTTGGCCTCAAGGCCATATTAAATAGCACTAGGAAAGATTGTGGAGTTAGTGTCTCTCCATCAGGATTCTTGTCCATTGGTGTTTTATGTGGTGGAGTGCATGAGACCC
Organism: Pseudotsuga menziesii; assembly: GCA_001517045.1. Lineage (NCBI taxonomy): Eukaryota > Viridiplantae > Streptophyta > Pinopsida > Pinales > Pinaceae > Pseudotsuga > Pseudotsuga menziesii. Next base: position 259,377 of record LPNX011098106.1, read on the forward strand.
ACCATATATGACTAGAGTACCTCATTGTTGGGTAACATGAAACAACAGTTGTCGGACTGCAAGATGGGTAGAACGTGAAACTTTGGTTTTGCTAGCATCTTTTCTTACATTATTTTTTGAGCACGTACCGGGGCTAAGCCAAAGAGTGGAAATCAATCCTCATGGTCCTTGGGATATAGCTTAGCTGCACTAGGAAAATGTGATTCAGAGGCTAGAAGGAGGGCGAGTGGCTAAGCCCTACCCACTCAAAGTTTTCCACTAGTGGCATGGACAGATCATAGCTATAGACAACTACCCCTATGCAGGGATAGACTTTAGTGGTGATACAGACATGCCTATTCCACAGGGATCTATATATGGTGACATAGGTGACAATCCCGACTATATTTTGTTTTTGAATTATTTATTTTTTTTTGTATTTTTTGATATAGTGAAATAAAAAAACATGTGTTTGAGTGGTGACACATATTGATACTAGTCATGTATACAAATATTTTGGTCCTAGATGGAAAGATGAATTCCCTCGACATCGTCTAAGGGGGAAAGGTGATGATATAGTTGGTGTGGATTCGGAGCGTATACTCCAAAACATCCACACAAACTTTGTCCAATTGACACACAGGGTTCCGATGGCGCAAGTCGAGGACTTGCCTGAGGCGATGCAACAATAGGTAGTAGGTGTACCATGTGCATGGGTTTGCCTATTCAAATGACTAGATAGAGATTTCATTTCTTTTCATGATCAACACCCTGATCCAAAGGATTAGAGTCCTAGATGTAATTTTTGTATCGACCGTGTAGTATATTTTGGTGGCTTAGAAGCCCCACTTTTGTATCATGACAATATGTATTATGACACCACTTTTTGGACTATATTTTAAATGAAAAATATTATAATGATCAATTATTTATATTCACATGTGTTAATGTGATGTGAATGCTTCATTGTATGCGTATCAAATGCTAATCTAGTACGTAATTTGCATATGAATCAGCAACATGCCTGTAATTTCTTGGAATGTGAATGTATGTAATATTCTCAAATTGTGATTCTAACAACCTTACTCGCAAGAATATTCATAACAAAGTTGGATCTCTAACACGATACACTCCATTTGATTGTGATACCACTAACTACGAGTCAATATGTAACACAAGAGATTGAATATCATGAGAGATGGAATCACGTAATAACTAAATCACAGCACTATATTCAATAATATTGTTCGATGAACGCTAGAGACATACTCCTCCTGAAGACAAAACTTGACTCGTAGGAGTATACATCACCCAATCAGCTCAAGCTAAGTTTTGGGTGTGGAGAATGGCACCATCAATGTATCCTACATATACGGAAGACTTTTTTGTCTTCTACCACAAAAAATAGAAGCAATTCAACAAATCTGATCACCACGAGGAGACCAAAAGTAAAATATGCAACTATACAATAATATACAAAGTATTAGCCTCGGTTGATAAATATGCATAGTATTTTTTAAGAAAGATCCCATTTCTAGGCTCTGCCAAGGTTGTCCCCTCCTAATCTATTAGCTCGTAACCCCCTTCTCTAACACTCACTTGACTAGGTAAGGCCCATGCCACATAGGGTTGAACTTTCCAGCCCCTAACAGTTCACTAGTTTTGTCATGCAAGAGGACCAAGTCACCTTCACTAAACTTTTGGGGACAGACAGAATTATACTACTGAGCCTTAACACAACACTTGTTTACTTCAAGATCCACTAAGGAATATTGAGGTTTCTCATCAAGTTACTCTAAGAGGACCAGACGTTTCTCTAACTTAGAAGTTTTTGGAAAAAGTTCTACGGCTAGCTTCAAAGAAGGGATTTCACATTCAATCAGTAGAATCGAATCCACCCCATGCAACAATTGACATGGAGAAAATCCAGCGGAAGTCTTAACCATGATTCAATAATCCCACAAAGAAGGATACAACATGATATGCCAATTAGTCTTGCTTTGTGTGATGGTTCTTTGGATAATGGAATTAAGTGACTTATTCACTACTTCAACCTGTCAATTCACTCCAGGATAATAACAAGCGATGTTCTCTTGCTTCTATCCCAACTTCAAATATAGCTCATCCATCATATTTTTTTTAAAGTATCTTTCAGGGTTACTGACAATATCCCTTGGGATACCAAACCGGGTTATAATCTGATTGAAAATGAAATGCACGGTTGTCTCACCATCGAATTTGATAGTGTACATAGCCTTTGCACATTTTGTGAATTAATAAACAACCACTATAAGAGGATGATTCCCTTGGGATGAAGCTGGGTTGTAGTCCATAAAATAAACCCCCCACCTAGTGAAGAGACCAACAATGATAATCAAATGTAATGAGGTTGGATACGAGCGCATATTCCGTGCAAACACCTAGAAAGGGTGGCACCACTTGACTACATTAATACAATCCTTGAAGATCGATGGAAAAAAATAACCCGCTCTCAAAATATTTTGGGTTGTAGCAAGACCAGATAAATGACCACCACATGCCCCTCCATGGAAATCATTCAGTATAGTCTCAGCCTCCTCATGGTTCAAACATCGATGCAAAATGGAATGAACCCCACGGTGATACAAAGTGTCACCTACAATGAGGTAATTATTATCTATATGATGTAACCGTCGATGCTCATCCTGTAAGAGGTGAGGAGGAACCTTCAAAGTTTGCAAATTGACGATAATATCCCCATACCATGTGTCCATAGTCAAAATGAGAAAAATGTACTCATCCACGAAAGAGTCTTCATGAACCTTGACTTCATCCAAAGTAGGAAAATTTGATATGAGCTTCATGAAAATCAATTATTTCTTTGACTTTTCTGAAACAAACTCGAGATTGAATTCTTGCAAAATTACAATCCAGTTATTGTACATTCCCCCTATCATCCTTCTGGTGAGGACGACTTGAAATGGATTGATGCGAGCCACAACTAAATTCTGGAGAAGGAGTATGTATTGTCTCAATAGTTGAACCACATGGATGGTAGCTAAGGCTAGCTTCACGACATGAGTATAACAAATTTCCACATCAATGAGATTTCAACTAAGATAATAGATAATATGCTCTTGGAGCTCCTCATCATCTTGAACCAAAACCATACCAATTGTCTCTTGAGATGTAACCACATATAATAAGAAATATAGGCTATAGTTGGGTGGAATAAACACAGGGTTCGATGCCAAGGATTTCTTCAATGCATCAAAAAACTCCTGGGCTCGCTCATTGCAGATAAAAGTTGTGTCTTTCTTCAAAGGGTGCATGAAACCCTTGGTCAAATTGGAAAAATTGACAACAAACCTTCACAAGAAGTTAGCAATCCCTTGCAAACTCTGGAGACGTCTAAAAGTGCACAGGGGAGACAATTGAAGTATTGCCTCAACCTTAAGAGGATCGACCCTAATTCCCTCCTTAGAAACGATAAACCCCAGTAAGCAACCTACTTTCATGCAAAATATGCACTTTTGTGGATTTAACCGAATTTGATATCAGTGACATATTTAGAAAAACAAGTGTAGATGGTCAGGATGATCCCCTCTCAAACAAGAATGAGCAACTAAATCATCAAGATACACTTCAATAATTTGCTTAAGGTCATGAAAAGTGAAGGTCATAACCATTGAAAAGTAGCTCCGACATTTTTAAGGCCTAAAGGCATTTTCCGGTATCAAAACATACCCCAATGACAAATGAAAGCCATTTTATGTTGATCCTCAGGTTTGATCTGAATATGATTATACCCTAAAAAACCATCCATGAACGAGAAAACCTCACTTCCCACACACTCATACAAAATATGATCTATGAATGGTGTGGGAAAGTTATCTTTAGGACAATATTTGTTCTAGTCTCGAAAAGTAGTGCACACACGGATAGTCCCATGTTTCTTTTCAACCAGAACATGATTGGATACCCATTTAGTTAAGGGAACTAGATAGATAAATCCATCTTTAAGCAACTTATCTTTCTATGCCTTAATATCAGGTTCCTTATGGGGATTCATCGTTCGCAAGCATTGTCAAAAAGGTCTAGCATATGGATAGGTCTTAATCTCTTGTTCCACAATGCGAGGGTCTATTCCTGGCATTTGTTCATATGAAGAAGCAAAAAAATATAGAAATTCCTTTAAAATATTGGTCTATTCTATTGGAAAGGGTTTTGGTAAGTGAGTTGCGCAGCGTCGTAGCAGTTATGCAAGCTCATGCGGTACCGCGCAAGGCCAGATCAGCGTGATGGCTGGAAGAATAATTGTTTTGAATATTTTATATATTATTTGACCAAGTTTTGTCACAATAGGTCATTAGTGGTTATAAGTTAGTTGGAAGTGGACCTTCAATGTAAAGGTGAAATCCTATATATAGATCTAGTTTTACAATTAAATATACATCTGAAGATTGGTATGAGAGAGTAGGATGAGCATGATCGGATTGATCGACAACCTTATGATTATCGCACAAGGTCTAGTGTAATCTAGTTTTTGAAGAATTTTCTATTGTATCTGTGATCTATCTGTGTTTTTCCTGATGTATTCGGCCTCTTGTTGTGGAGAAGAATTGTGTGTTTTTGGATCCGTTACATAAGATTAATATGATATGATAGTTGTTGCAAAAATATTATCTATTGTTCCTACTACGATCTAATCTGTTATGATGCTGTGATCTGTTTTGTTATGATGTTGCCGTGATCTAGATCTGTTATGATTCTGTGACCTATGATGATGTCACTATGGTCTATTCCATTTATCCTATACTGATGTTAATGCGATCTGTTTTAATTCTATTACATTCCCATTGCATTATGAGATAAGATGTTTTATAAATAATGTTGTTGCACTAGTGACATTGTGACAATTGTATGATACAATCTGTAGTTGTGGAAATGCATTAATGTCAACTGAATAGTTCCGACTCCAATATTTGTGTTGTCTCCCCATCGAATCCCCATATCCTCTATCCTCATTGCCAGAAACTCAGTTTCGACAGCTCTCCCTTTAACATCTAAGGTGAGACGTCATCTACTCTACGGATGTTGCTAGGAAGGGTAAAATATTTCTGGGCCAGTGCTTAGGGAGATCGCACTGGTTTGGCATCGACAGAGTGAGAACACTTGTCGGTTAGGTTTTGTTGGTGGGTTTTTCCAACAGATGGTTCCATTTTTGAGACCGATTTGAGATTAAAAAGAGGATATGTTTTGGCATCCAAATTGACCGAAGATCGAGGGGTGGTTTAATCTAAAGTTGCGAGAATTTGCTAAGGCCAAAAATCAGAATCTGAAGCTATCGACGGGCCATTGGTTGGATAGATATATCCACGATGGTCCTCACAAATGGTTCTTTTGTGAGTTTCATTTCCTCTTGTATGAGTGGCTGGCAATGTCCACTTCTAAGAAAACAAACTTCCAAGGAGCAGAGCCGACATCTTGGAATTCGGAGCTGATCTAGGAATTACAAGAGACAGACAATAAGGCATCACAAGCTGTTGAAGTGTGGTTGGAAAGTATCCTGGAAGGCTATATTACCAAGTTTGCAGTTGACACCAATAAGTCATTTAGAGAAGCAGAGAGGGAGTTCTTCAGTGGACCATGAAGAAGATTCTTGCTGTCAATTAAGCAATTGGTATTTTGAAAAGGTATTATGAAGATGGACCAAGAGTAGTGGAACTCTGGTTTGTGGAGGATACAGGCACCAGGACAAAAGGGGGGATATGCATGGAAAGGTAAGGAGTATATGGGCATTAGTTATGGTGAGGATGTGAAGGTCACCGAGGAAACAAGTGGTTGTACAAGGGGAGGATAAATGCTTCGAGAGAAGAGGTAGAGGATGGGAGATGGTCCTACTGTGATTGAAGTGCGATGCCATGAGGAAAAAACACATGGGACGAAGCGACCTTTTTGTGACGACGAGGATGACTAGGCCTAGGTTACACCCAGAATGATGACAAGATCGAACCCCAGCAATAACGTGCCCACACCTCCGTGTACTACTCCACTACAAGGAAGAAACACGCATTCTACGTCGACTTTCCCGATGTGTCAGCAACAGTATAGCAATAAAGCACCAGCAGGAGGAAGAAGGCCCAGAATGGAAGGCGACGAAATGAAGCTACCGATATTTCATGGAAACGACACTGATGACCCAGAGCAATACTGGTTCTTGTGTGAAGCAATCTGGACTGCCCAACAGACTGTAGATGATGATGTCAAGAAAAGCCAGCTGGAAACTACTCTCAGGGGCCATGCGCTGGAATGGTTCATGAGATTCACACAGGTTCCTCAGGGAGGTACTTTGAAAACATTGGATGAGATCCAAATGGGGTTATTTTAAGAATTCAAGAAGTCAAATTCTGAGGCTCAGTACATTAGTGAATTAAAAGAGATCAAACAATACCCTAATGAAATAATTTGGGACTTTGATCAGCAGTTTAAGACATTGATGGATCAGGTTAGTTTTCAGATGAGCGATGTTCAACACAAGGAGTGGTTCATCACCGCACTTGTCCCACATATCAAACAACCACTAATGCAACAAAATATTGTGACACAGAGCGAGGATCTGGAGACCGCAATGAAATGATCTCTTGTAGGAGAAACTGTGGTCAAAATGAACTAGATTCAAGAAGAGTTGGCCAATTTGATGCTCCAACTACAAGATATCAAAAAGGCCAATGAAGATCATGATGATCTTTGGTGCACCCATTTCCACGCAGACGGACATACCAAGGACACCTGTCCGACGTTCCAGAATTATTTGTTGCCAGGAGCCCCGAACCCGTTGAGTTGTGCTGGTATACCATGGTGTCACATATGTTAGGTCTATGGGCATCAACATGAGAACTGTGAATACATGTAGAAGATGGTTACCAAGGCAGAAAATATGTACTGTACATTTTGTCGGACATGATGATAAGAACTGCCGAGCTGATTTTCTCCAGGAATGGACGTATAATTCATACTTTGTGAAAGGTGACGACCCCCAGGAAATGCAAGAATAGCCACAAATGGTACAACCAATAGTGCAAGTGCAATATACATCACCACCCCATATGCAGTTTATCCCTGTGCAACCACAACAATAGTTTACAGCACAGCCACAGTTTGCACCTCAGCCACATATTGTAGCACAACCACAGTATGCACCGTGACCACAGTATAATCAGGCACCGCTCATTCAGTCTTAGCCATGATATGTTCAAGTTGCGCACTATGTCCATTAGCAACCAAACCCATCGTAGAAAAAGATGGCCCAACCATTGTTTCAACAAGGAGGAGTCTGAGGAGTATTCCGCAAAGGATTCAGAGGCCAAGGAGGAGGCTTTGGTCGAGGAGGAGGAGGAGGAGGAGGTTGTGAATCCATCCAGCATTATACCTATGAAATATTTGGGCACTATCATAGGGATTTCTCTCATCCACAGTGTACATGTTGTGTGGCCAAAAAACATAATGTCAAAAACTACCCTGAATTGATTGCAAAATGGCAGGATAGAAACATTCCTCAGTTGTAGAATGTCTAGAATCAGAATCATCCGACATTCCAAGTACAGAACCAACTGATAATGCAAAACCAAATCCCACCGTAGGCTCAGACTCGGAACCCACCTTAGAATTAGAACTAGTCGAAGAATCAGTCGTTGAATCAGAACCCACCATTGAACCTGAATTAAGGATCAACGGTTGTGATAATTCAAGCCGAACCAGGGACAAAGGATGTCAATGTTGGGGTTGTCACTCATGTTGGTGCGACGACTGGAGAAGATGGACCATAGCATCAAGTTCAAATCACTAGAAAGAATAAAATAGGATTTGATGTTGTGACGGAGAAAGACACCTTCTTCGAGGCAAGGCATGGAATCCAGAGAAATTTGGGTAAGTTACATCGACATGCCATCTGCTTTTGATCCATCTGTAGAAGCAGGACCATCGTGGCAGCATGGTACATTATGACAGTTCTTTGAGAGTTGTCTATTGCTAGCAAGGGATCCTAATTCCCTTGTCAAGCTATAGATGTTGTTGTACCACCTGGATAAGGCAGTGAAGGATTCTGCAGTGAACTCTTTGCAAAAGAGGAAGACAGGAAAGGAGATCAGGATGAATATCCATATCGGAGATTATGAGGTTGACTCAGTTATTCTATATCTTGGATTATATTTGAACATTATGACCAAGAAAACCTGGCAATTGATGGGAAAACCAACATTGGGATGGTCGTCGGTACAGTTGCGAGTAGAAAGTCAGGCAAAGGTTCAGTCCATTGGTCACATCTCAAACTTGGTTTTCAACATTGGAGGTATGAAAACGCATGCTGAATTTGATGTGATAGAAGTAGTTGAAGATGGTGGTTCCTATCCCGTGCTTCTAGGGATTGGATGGGATAATGATAGCATGGTGGTTATTAACTTCAAAAAACAAGTTATGACATTTGGAAACTAGGATGTTAGGGTCATTGCTCCTATGGACCCTTAGGAGGGACATCAGTATATTGAACCTGTCAAGGATGAAGTCGGTAGAAGTTGGGATCATGCTTATAACATCTCTGAAGACTATATCCATCCTATCATCGATGATGAACTTGGATGGCACAACAAAATTTCTCCATCCTCTGACTCTGATGATGCTCTAGAAAATTGGGAGAATAGGTTGCATGAAGTATCATTCAGGAAATGTGGGTTGATTACACAGTATTTTCGGTGTGTTTCAACTGAGATTGTCAAGTTGCCCATTTATGAAGGACCGTCGGGACTATCAATTCTTTCAATAATTCGAAGAGAAATTTTTTGAACCAAAAAGGATACTCACCTTTGATGTAGCACTAAAGGCTACTCTGGCTCGATGGTGGGTGACACACAAATAGATGATCCATGACTGGGAACAGTGCCAGAGATTGATGATGGTGCACTTCGATGATTCAGAGGTCTATCATGCTAGAAGATACAACGGAAGGAATGATCCCACCAGTCATTTGATCGAGTGTCAAAATTTATGGGTGTCATGACCCAGAGATGAATGGGTCCACTCTTTTGTTCACACTCTGGAAGAGATGTCGAGATCCTGGTATGTAGCAGCAAAGTTGCGTAGAACTATCACCACTTGGGAGGAGTTGTCTGTTTGCTTTGTGCAGACATTTAGTTTCCAGGACATCAACCCAGAGGTATGTAATGCTTTACACATCATCCGCGATGTGGTACTGTAAGTCATCCCTGTCGCATACCCATTTGATTTGCATGCACATTGCTCCATCCAATACATGATGACATGCTACAACTTGTCCAGGGAACCTAAATATGAGGATGAGTTGCGGAATGTTAATATTCTAGAGTCAGAAGCAAGCCGCGATCTCATAGCCCAAGACATACCAATGGACTCGATGAGTCAGCCACTGCATATCTATAAATTCAACATTGGGTCGGAAGAGAACCCAAAATTTTCCAATGTTGGGGACTACTGGGACAAGGAGACCATGGTCAAAATCACGAACCTGCTACATGAATTCCAGGACCTTTTTTGGACACAATTTTCAAAGATGAAGGGGATTTTAGGAGACCTGGGGCAGATGAAAATCCTGTTGAAACAAGATTCCAAACCTGTGCGATAGAGGCCATATCGACTGAACCCACGATACAACTACCGTGTGAAGGCTGAGATAGACCGAATGCTGGATGTTGGGATCATCGATCCTATACAAGAATCAAAGTGGATAAGCCCTATGGTGGTCCAAAATAAAAAGGCCAGCGAAATATGCATTTGCATCAACCTAAGGAAGTTGAATGATGCATGCGTGCATGATCCATTCCTGACGCCGTTTACAGATGAAGTTCTTGAAGGAGTAGGCAGCCAGGAGATGTATTCATTCACAAATGGTTTTTTGGGATACCACCAGATCTAGATTGCAAAGGAGGATCACCATAAGACCAGGTTTGTCACTGAATGGGGATATTTTCAATATACAGTCATGCCTTTTGGGTTGAAGAATGAACCAACAATATTCTTTTGGGTAGTTTTCATTGTGTTTAAAGACTTTATTCAAAATTTCCTGCAAGTATATATGGATGACTGGACCGTCTATGGACTAATTAGGGACCATCTCGACAACTTGCAATTGATGCTAGAGAGGTGTCGATAGAATCAGATTGTATTAAATGCTAAGAAGTGTATTTTCTATGCACCATTTGGAATGTTACTTGGCCACAAAGTATGCAAGGAAGGTCTGTTGGTTGATCCAACAAAGATCGCACTAATCCTTAGTTTACCACCGCCAATGAAAGTGACGATGCTTCAGGTGATGCTAGGGCATACAAGGTACTTTCACAAGTCTATAAAAGAATACGCTACAATTACTGCCCCTATGGAGAAGCTACTAAAGAAATATGATGCATTTTAATGGAACCAGGAATGCCAAGGAATTTTTGACACATTGAAGGCCAAGATGGCCTTCGCGCCTATACTGATTTTCCCAGATTGGAATAAGGAGTTCCATGTGCACATTGATGCCTCTTCTATTGCACTAGGGGTTTTCCTTATGCAACCAGGAGAGGGAGACCTAGATCACCTAATCACATATGCCACTAGAAATTTGTCATTTGCTTAACGAAATTATACAACGACAGAGAGGGAAGGCTTGGTGATGGTTTATGCCTTGCAAAAGTTCAGGAACTATTTGTTGGGTGGACATTTCAAGATGTTCATCGATCATTCTTCTTTGCAATACCTAGTCAATAACCCTGTGTTGGGGGGGAAGATCTGTCGATGGCTGATAGTCTTCCAGGAGATTTATTTTGAAATAGTTGTGAAGCTTGGATGGTTGAACACTAGTCTAGATCATCTATCTCGCATTGAAAACAGTGAAGAACCAACCAATATTGATGATGGATTTCCAGATACACAATTGTTCCGTGTTGACATCATAGATGATCGCTATGCACCAATTATTCAGTTTTTGGCCATAAGTGTCACCCTGGAGGACATGACGACTAGCCAAAAGAAGTAGCTCGTAGTAAAGGCTTCTAATTTTCAACTAATTACTGGGCAGTTATATAAGCTCGGACCAAATGAAATCTTGCGACGGTGTATTTTACCACATGAGAAGGGTCCCATTTTTTAAGAATAACATGTAGGAATTGCGGGAGGCCACTATGGAGGACGGGCTACCACACGAAAGGTGTTACACGTCGGGATATGTTTTCCTTTGTTGCATAATGATGTCGTAGAATATGCGAGGAGATGTGACATCTTTTAGCATGTCGGTAAACCATCACGGCTGGATGAGATGCCATTGGTGCCGTAGGTAACTCTCCAACCTTTTGATAAGTGGGCTATGGAATTTGTGGGTCCTATTAAGCCACCAGGAAAGAGGACTGGTGCGTGATACATTATTACTGCAACCAACTATCTGACTAAGTGGGCAGAAGCTGCATTAGTGGTAGATTGTACCGCTACAACAACAACACCATTCATCTTTGAAAACATTGTGACACGGTTTGGGTGTTCCTGGATTTTGATGAGTGACCAAGGCAGTCACTTCATCAACTGGACGGTGAAAGCACTAACTAAGGAGTTGCAGGTGCAACAAAAGAGGAGTACACCATACCATCCACAAGTGAATGGAACCATCGAATATTTCAACAAAATATTGAAAGCATCGCTGACTAAGGTATGTAATGCTAACCGTGATGACTGGGCCTATCGCACTACTTGCAAACGAATAATAGGCCAGGAACCATTCAACCTGGTGTATGTGCAAGAGGAAGTCATGCCCATGGAGTAGATTGTTCCTAGTTTGCACATCACCATAGTGAAAGGAATGGATGATGCAGAAGCATTACAAGAGCACATTGCGCAGTTGATCTAGATTGAAGAAGATTGCTTTATTGTTGGCTTCCACTAGCAGGTTGCAAAGGATTGACAGAAGGCATGGCATGATCGCCACATTAAGAAAAAATAGTTTGCGGAAGGATATTTCATGCTGTTATATGACAGTAAGTTCATAAAGCATCCAGGTAAGTTACAAATGCACTGGTTAGGTCCATATCTTATTCATTCCATTACTTCTGGAGGTGCAGTTCAGTTACAGCAATTAGATGGCGCGGTATTGCCGACGCTCGTCAAAGGGAGTCACTTGAATCCCTATAGAACAGGGCTAGAACTATGCACTTCTTGAGGCACTGTAAAAATAATGATGATTTTGTTTCATAGTAGTAAGGTGAGCCCAAGGGAAGAGGCTGCACAAGATTAGAGTTCGTAGCGATGGTCAGTCGACCACTTGCGACAGTTGCAGGGATGTGGGTTGGTCAAATTAAGTAATAAATGCAGGTAGTTAAACTAGTTATCTAGTGGCGCTTGCTGAAGCGATGTGCATTAATGGCTGATCCGACTGTTAGAGTAGGATTGTTGGCGGATTTAGTGTCGTTACTACCATATTTAGTCATAATGGTGATCATAGATTTGGCAATGATGAGTTTGAATTAGAAGTGGCTATAAAAGGAACACGAGATGAGGGAGGATGGAATTGTTTAGTTGAGCGAGCAGAGTGTTGAAAAAAGGGTGAATTATGTAGTGAGTTGTAGAGTAGAAGGTTAGATTTTTCGGGTGCATTGTAAGGTCTGGGGCATGAGGCATGTTGAGCGACCTTGACACCATTGATATTTCCGGTGAACAAGAGTCCCCTATTTGGCCCACAACCGTCGAAGAAGAAGTCATGAGCATGCTGGTTGGCTCATCATCTATCCCCAAGCGGAAGTGGCAAGCTCAGAATCCTAGTTCCACGCTGCCACAAAAGAGGCAAACCCGCACGTCAGTGAGAGTGCAAGGAGAAGGAAATGCGTAAACCACGTGATCGAGCTCAGGAGCTGTAGAGTATACAATACCTAGGGGCATATCTGTTCATGATATTTTGGGGTATATCACTCCTACACATCTGGGAGAAAAGATGAGGCAGCCGTCGAAAATTCAAAAATATCTGCCGAAATTGTCGCCACTGCCGAAAGGGATGACATGCTGTGTCGACATTATCCCAACCTTGATCAGGTTGAAATATGAATGCCATGACTTGTTATTACTAAAATATGTCTGGGATGAGCCCTCCGAGTCAATGTCGATGGTGCCTAGTGCCCCCATTCAGCGAATTCCTAAACCTAGGACGAGTGGGTTAAACCAATTTGGATTGTTGGTGCTCATCAATATGCCTCATTCTGGGTGCTTGAATGAAGCCCATGCATGTGTAAAAAACATTTTGGCCTATTTTCATGGGGGGACGCTTTGGTTGAATACGCCCATCCCTGTTACAATAGACTTAATCGTGATCATCACAGGCTTGTCAAAGGGCGGGGAATATCTGGAGCAGTATATCTGTGGAAGGGACACCGACAAAAATATTGCCAAGCAGGTGAAGGAACGCTTTGGCCTAAAACAATATGGTTGCGTGTATCAAATTAATAACATTAACTCACATGCGGTGCACATCAGTGCAAGGATTCTGGCAAGTAAGGTTGTTTGAGAAAATCACCCAGTCCAATGTAACTCGGGTGTTATCGCATGTGCCTAGAAGTGTGTTGAATGGGTACAGATGAAATCGTCTTTATTTTTGTTGAACCAATTGCTAGAAGATGCTCTTGCTCCTCAGGCGAGGTAGTCATTTTCATATAGTTCACTCTAATTCTTATTGCGCTAGTCGCCTGGATGGAACCTGAATACTACCAACCAATTGCGGTTGATGCGGAGAAGGTGCATCGAGGTGCACGGCATCAGAACTTATGGTGGGTTGAAGAGCCCAGTCGACAAAGGTACTGTGCCATTCATTTTTGGTTCTATTGGGAAGCACTGCAAGCCACCACCATTTTCGTTCCATGTGTATCTCCTTATGCCACGGCCAAGTATTAGCAGATATTTCATTTTTCCATCAGGCCCCATTCTATTTACATTCACGAACGACGCAACCCCGACCTGTAGTGGCTACCTTTGGCTTACAAGGTCATGACGAAAGAATTGGATGCTATTTTTCAAGAGTGGTTGGCTAAATGGTGCAACCTGGTGAGTTAGGAGGAACTGTCTAAGTAGTCACCACCTGATGCCCTAGAAGATCCTACCCAGAAGGAGCTAAGTATTCATGACTCTGACAATGATTCGTTGATGGACCCGGAGGCTGAAGCGCAGCGCATGCGGGAAGAAACTCACACCAAATGGTGCCAAGAATATGATGTGGCCAGTGGTATCAGGTCAGGGATGGAGGACCAACTGCAATGGCTCATTAAAGCGGTCACTGAATCCTCTGAGGCTACGATGTTGATGTATTTGTAACTTCAGAATGTATTCATCCGTATATATTATGTATTGTACCTCAATGTTTATTTTAGGATTTGTCTGTAATGTATTTGAGTCATGTCATGCCCTGATGTTCCTATCGGGATTTTTTATAATGTAACAAGTCATGTCAAGTCATTGTCAGTAACCCTCCTATTGGTCAAGGGTTAAAGTCCCCGCATTTGTGGGGACCTAGGGTTATTAGACTATCCCAGAGAAGTTGACCCTAGGTGATTCATTGTAATTTGGGGCAATGGTCCCCACCATTGTGTTAAGGATAAACCTCCTTGTTGGTCGTAGGAGGCAAAGTCCCCACAAGTTGTGGAGCACTAGGGTTATTAGACACTCCTAGAGATGTCAGCTCTAGTAAGTAATTGTTAAGTGAGGCTGACATGTTGGAGTGGGTTTCTAGTGAACAAAATAATATAAATAGAGAGTGATTCTCTCTATTTATCACACACACACTCACTCATAAGGGTGCATGAGTGAGAGAGAAGTTGTTGGGATCAGAGAGAGAAACTACTGATGTCGGGAGATCATCTTTATGTTTCTGGGTTTTAATTTTGGTGTTGATTCTATATCCGAGGAAGTTGTGGGGTTTTCTACTTTATGGTTTCCCCGAGGAAAATTCTTTGTGTCTCCTGTCTCTTGGGTTTTATTCTTGTGCATGTTATTCTCTCAGTTAAAGATCCTAAAATCATAATTCTAGCTTGAATGATAAAAATCTAACATGGTATCAGAGCTAACCTAAGAAGAAGACATTGTGCATCTATAGAAGATAGGGCTTCTTAATTTTTGGGTCTCTCTCCACAATCCATCAGCAAAAGTATACTAGGTTGACTCTCCATTGAAGGGTGCATCTTTCTATTGAAGCAAAATTCAATTCCGAGCATATTCAGAATTCAGTACGGGAAATTAGGGTGTTCTACAGAAGAGGATTTTTTGAGTGAGCCCAGCATAGGATTTCTCTCCTCATCAAAATCGAAGTTTAGAAACTTGGATCAATATTTTTGGTTGGGTGAAACTCTGGGAAATTCAAACCCTAGTTTGACCCCGAGCTGGAAAAACCCTAAATACTAAAACTGATAAGTTTTGGTACATTCACTATATCTTGGGATTGGAGAAGGCTCAGGAGCTGAATATGAACTATTGATTTACAATGTGTCCAAAACTCAGCCTCAGATTCGGTACATTCTGGGAGATGATACCTCCAAGTTAGGGTTCTATCCTCTTCCAGGATTCATCCCTAAATAGGACACCTAGGGAGAATTGCTATATCTTGGGCTACAAAGATCCAAATGAAATATTTTAACATGTTCCAGAAAGGGCACTGACTGTAATTTCTATGGTCCAAATTTTAAACCCAGATGATGAAACAATGACACATGGAAGTCCATACAACTTCGCTGTTCTGAATAGTCCTGTAACAGGTCACCTTGGGAAAATGATCATAAGTCCCAATTGGTGAAACCCATTCTGATGAAACCTATGTGGTTGGAATAGGGACATGCAAGGATACCTCAGTACAAAGTTTCAGATACAGAGGAGTAGTAATTGCAAAGATAGCATAGAAACAGTATCAGGAATTTTTGGAGAAGAAATTGGTAAACTAGGGCTTCCTGTTCTGGGAGCTTCCCTCCATTGTTTTCAAAAAAGGAGTACATTGGACAGCTCAACTTGAAGAGATATATATTTCTATCCAATCTATCACATCAGCTTGATGATAATCTTGGTGAAGTTGACAACCTCCAAGCATGGAAGTATATGATCTCTCTGAAGAAAATGAATTGGACACCCACATGAGTGGAGAGGTTCTAGTTCTAGAGGGAGATGAGGCTAAAAGCCTTACACTAGAAGAACTTGGTCAAGGCGAAGAAGATCATTGTTGATTCAATCATAGATCACCTTATACCGCAAGTGTCTTCCCTAAATACACCAAATATGTTTGATTCCTTGACCAAGCTATTTGAAGGCAAGAACATAAATCAGAATATGAATTTGAGAAAACAGTTGAAGAATGTGAAGATCCAGAATGCAGAGACCATACAGTCATACTTTACGGGGGTCTCTCAGATGAAAGAAGAAATTGTAGCAGTAGAAGAAGAAGTGGATAATGAAGAAGTGGAGATAGCCACCTTGAATGAACTCCCAGGATCATGGGATTTATTCATCCAAGGAATGTGTGCCAGAAGGAAGTGATTACTTTCAGAAAGATTCTGGGAAGAGCACACACAAGAAGATGCTCAACTCATAGTAAGAGAAAATAAGATGGGAATATCAAGCTCTCACCATCCAAAGAAGATCCCTCAAGTAATGAGGAATATGAAGAACTCAACTCTTGAATAACCTCTTATCCATCTTAGCATTTGGATAAGAAATGATGCTATTATGAATGAAAAAGATGATGAATCTGAAGGCTCAAGAAGGAGTCTACCCATGAAAAAAATAAAGATAAGTATTCAATTGTCATTTCATGATATTGTTTTCTTCTGCATTTGTTTATATTCAGTTGATGTATTATGCATGATAGAATGTTTGCATTAATGATATTATACTACTAATATGCATGTGATGGGTAAGTATCTCATGGTGCTATACAACTCTCCATTGCTACTTATCTAGAATGAAACCTCTTTGCTGACATATTGGATTAGTGCACAATCTCGATGTTGTCCTGGTAGAGATGGAAGGCATCTAGAAACGTTTATGTGAGATATGGATGAATGTTGTATTGGCTAAAATAGTTGCATGATCATATATTTATGCATAAGAATTTTCCATTATGAATATGTCTTGTGAAATGTTTCTAACCATACAACTAATGCATTTTAATTGTAGGAAAGATCGCATACATAATCACCTACAAGAAAAGAAGGATGAGACTTCTTCCGAAGAATAAGTAACGACAATTCAAGATGAAAAATAATATGACGAATGCAGTGACATCATTGATGCAGAACCTTCCAAGAAGAAAGGGAAGACCAGTTCAAGAAGAATGATGTCTAGAATGCAGTATCGATACATGAAGGAAAGTTCATAGTTCCATCATGCGGTAGATGGAAACATCATGGGATACAAGGAAAGATTTGTAGCATGAGGATTCTCATGAAAAGAAGGCATAGACTACGATGAGACATTTTTAGCCAATGGGAGTTGAGACACCTGACAAGAAGATTCATGTGTGCAAATGAAAGAAGGCCTTGTATGAGTTCAGAAGACACCCATGGGATAACACTTACATGATGAGCTTGATGAAGATCTTAACCTTTGCTACAAGGTTGATAAACAATGACAAGCTCACAGATGGGTGTAATAAGAATGCTTTCAAAGATAGAGGATCTTGGTATCCAGTGATCCTAGATGGATACATAGAATATTAGTAGCATAGGAAGCTACTTGTCACTTCGGTACAGAATGTTTCAGTGCATAGAGTATGGAAGACAGAGGGAGTATGATGCTCCGCTTCAGAGGGAGTGACTGCAGAATATCATGAGGTTCAACATGGTACAATAGGACGGATAGATTACTGATGAATCTAGGATTTACTGAGAGTAAAGTGGATTCCAACCTTTGCTTCAAGGTTGAAGGCGAAAGCTCAGTGATGCTCCTGTTATGTGTCGATGTGGTGTCGATGCACTATTTTCTAGGCATGGAGGTCTAGCAGAATGTGGATGGAATCTTCCTCAGACAAGGGAAGTATGCAGTAGAGATCCTGAAGAGATTCAAGATGATGGACTGGAAGGCCATGACCACACCTAAGGCATTGAACATGAAGCTATTGAGTGGTGCTTCTTCAAAAGTGATTGATGCTACGATGTATTGTCAGATGATTGGGTCCTGAGCCAATTCCTAATAGATCCAATACATGTTCACTTGATTACTGTGAAGCATATTCTGAGCTACCTGAAGGGTACAGTTGATTATGGGATCAGGTATGAGGTGAATCAGAAGATTAACCTGGAAGGTTATGTTGATTCAGATTGGGCAGTGCTATCGATAGGAAGAACACTTCATAGTGTTGCTTCAGTATGAGATCAGGTGTGATCTGTTGGTTTAGCAGGAAGCAGTCCTATGTGGCACTGAGTATAGCTGAAGCAGAGTATGTTGCAACTTGTTCAGCTAGTTGTGAGGTAGTATGGCTGAGGAAGCTGCTGTCTGATTTATTTGATTTCCAGATGGATGCTACTTGTATACATTGTGACAACCAAAGTTGCATGAAGTTGTCAAAGAACCTGGTGTTCCATGACAAGTTGAAGCATATCGAGATCAAGTATCACTATATTAGGGATATGGTGTAGAGGGGAGCAGTGAAGCTCTAGTATGTTGCGACGGATGAACAAATAGCTGATGTGTTGACAAAGCCATTAGCTAGGGTGAAGTTTGAGTACTTCAGGGAGAAGCTTGGTGTTCTCCAGATCGAGGTTCCATCCAAATGGAAGTGATGAGTCCATGAGCCATTCTGACATGGTGAGAGGATTGGTTCCTTCCATGGTCAGATGTAAGGGCTAAGTCATTCTATCATGGTGAGAGGATTGGTTCCTTCCATGTTAGATATGAGTGTTAAGCCATTATGATGTGACTGTAGGATTGGTTCCTATATGATAATATATAAGTGCTGAATGCCTTCTCTGGGAGAATGAAGGCACCTAGTCAGTTACCAAAAATCCTCAATGTGGGGCTGATAGCCCTTCTGACATGTCTCCTGGATTGGTTCCTTTCCTTGACAGATGTAAGTGCAGAGCTCTTTTGACATGTAGGTTGAATTGGTTCCTTGCATGGTCAAATGTAAGTGCAGAGCCCTTTCAACATGTAGGTTGGATTGGTTCCTCGCATGGTCAAATGTAAGTGCAGAGCATTTTTTACATGTATGTTGGATTGGTTCCTCGCATGGTTAATTGTGAGTGTTGGTCCTTTCTGACAGCATTGTGGGTTGTGTTCCCACATGGTCAGATGTGAGTGATGGGAGTGCCTTTTTGATATGATTATAGGATTGGTTAATACATGATAATATGTAAGTGTTGGGTGGGACATTCTAAATTAGGGTCAGATATAAGCACTGAAGAAGACCTACATGGGGGCTAGGTCTACAAACATCATGAAAAAGGGCTGGCTCTATAGAACTTCCTCTGACGAGAAGAATCATGAGATAGAACCCGTGATGATGATCCAATAGTGATTATCTAGTAGTGATGATGATCTAGAGTGAATGATGATCTAGATCCAGTGATGATAATCCAAATCCAGTGATGATGATCTAAATCCAGTGATGATCCAGATCCAGTGATGATGATCCAGATCCAGTGATGATCTAGATCCAATGATGATGATCTAGATTGAGTGATGATCCAGATATGATGATGAAGATGACTTGAAGATGAAGATAAATTGAATATGACGAGGACTCGATGATGATCCAGATGATACAGAGAAGAATACTTGTGTTGATAAATTGTGCCAAAAGCATACCTTCCTAGTTAAGAGGGAGTGTTGATGTATTTGTAACTTCAAAATGTATTCATCTGTATATCTTATGTATTGTAACCTGATGTTTATTCTAGGATGTGTCTATAATGTATTTGAGTCATGTCATGCCCCGATGTCCCTACCGATAGTTTCTATAATGTAACAACTAATGTCAAGTCATTGTTGGGGCGTGTACTATATATTTGGGTAACTCCGCGGTTAATAAGAAAATTGTAAGCGGAGTTATGGGTCAAAACAGTCTTAGGGGTGTCAAGGGAAGTTAAAACTCATTTTTGTAATAAACCCTTGGTTTAAATCCAGGGTTTAGGTTTTTGGGTGCCCATGGTTTAAGACCATGGTTTTGTAAAAATGCGCAGTATAAATAAGCGCTCCTGTAAAGAAGATAGGTTAGGTTTTATGATGTAAGAAAGAATAAGGCGAAGCTAAGGTTGATTTTGTAAGGAAAGGTTAAGTCCCAGCTGTGTGCGTGGACGACCTCTGCCACTGGGTGCGCAGAGGGTTTTTGTAAGAAGGATTGAGGAAAGACCTGCAGCTATGTGCGCAGGGGCCTGCTGCTGTGTGCGCGGCTTTTAAAGATTGAAGGGATCTGCAGCTGAGTGCGCAGATCAAACTGCGATTTTGTAGCAAGTTGAATAGAACGCAGTTTGTGGACGTAGCCCCTACACTGGGGGTGAACCACGTTAAATCTGGTGTTGTGGTTCCTTGTGTTGTTTCTGTTTATGTTATCTTTTATGCGTTGTTTCTGTTTATGTTATCTTTTATGCATTAAATATTGTATACATATGATAAGTTAGGATCACTGCAAATATTAAGCTTCGCTGTAAATTCCCTGTAGTGGGTTGAGCAAGTCACGACTGTTATTTAACTGTGAAGTCTATGTGAATGAATGTTAAAGATTTATGATTGTGGATTAATAAGATTATTACAGGATAAGGTACAGTAACTCCCCTCTCTGCTTGCAGAAAACTGATTCTGCGGCACCCCATAGCTGTTTCGGGTGAGACTGCAACCTGCGCGCAGGTTGTTGCCGAAAGGGCCAACACTGTGGGTCTTTTGTTGGTGCGACACAAAAGTAATAAACCTGGGTCTGCCCTATTGCCCAACAAATTGGTTCTGTTGCCGGTTGAACTCAGTACCTGCTCAAGAGGGGTTTACATCGTACCTCCAGGGCTATGTTTTGGCGGCCCTCTGTGAAGGAAATCGGTGATTGGTTTGCTGAGATTTGTCTCAAATTCGCGCAACAAGAAAATACGAATCCGTGTCGCAGCGCACGTGACTTTTTACAAAGGTATTTTTTTTGTGATGCTTATGAAATATTCTTTGGTAATATCCACATAGAGTTGCACCAGTGGTTGTCTAGGTTAACAAAGAGACGGACGAACTTTCAAGTTCGACGGATTCCTGTGTGGACCCCCGCACGCATCAATCGTGTGCAATACGTGAACAATGAGGTATCCCGCGTTGTTGACGTCTGGACGACGCGAACGTTGGAAGCCTTTGTGACAGAGTTTGCCATTGATACGAGTACCTCTTTCAGCGAGGCTGAACGACAGTTTTTCAAAGGCCCCCGTGGTAAGTTTTTAAATTCTTTAAGCTTGAAGATTAAAATACTATTGGTTGAAAAGGGTATCTTATTCTTTGAATCCGATTCGTAGTTTAGTAGTACTAACATATGTTTGCAAGTGAGAATACCTTCGATGTGCAAAGTGGGTTGCCGCGAAGCGAGCAAAGGTACAAAAGAGATTTTGAATCTTACTCATCAGGACAGGCCACCGCATCTCCCCCTGTAAACCCTCCACAGCCAAACCCTGACGAAAACCTGTCGGCAGGAAACCCTCCCGTCACACCATAATGTCGCTTTGTTAACCCTAAAGTTGGTCGAAGTACGACAGGAAAACAAGTTCCAGTATCCCGGCCACAGGTCAATATGCCCCAGTAAACCCAACCCCATCATCATCTGGCACTTCTCCCCAACCCCCCAGAACCACCATGGCCCACCTAGCCGATGACATTAAGCTGCCCATCTTCAAAGGAACGGGATTAGAGGACCCAGAACAGTTCTGGTTTTTATGTGAGGCCGTTTGGAACGCAAAGAATATTACAGATCTGGATGTGAGAACCGCGCAGCTCATCACTTCCTTTCGGGAACGGGCTTTGACCTGGTTCATGAAACTCTCCAGCACCCAGAGCCCTACACTGGACGAGATCAAGGCAGCTCTCATCAAAGACTTCAAGAAGCCCAAATCGGAGTTGCAAAGCATCACTGAACTCAAAGAAATTCAGCAACGGCGCGGCGAATCTGTGTGGGACTTTGACCAGAGATTCAAAGTTCTACTCGACCAAGTCAGCTTCACCATTAGTCCCACGCAGCATAAGGAATGGTTTATTGCCGCATTGTTACCACATATTAGAACTCCGCTCATGCAACAGAAGGTTGCTGACCAGCCAGAGGCTCTGGAAATCGCAATGAAGCTAGAGACCGCCCCCGTCGGAGATGATTCTGGTATTGCTCAAATCCAAGCACAGCTTGCCGCGATGGACCTGGAGCTTCGCGACATGAAGAAAGCTAGAACCAGTCGAGAGGAGGTTTGGTGTACGCACTATCGGTCCGAGGGTCACGATAGGGACCAGTGCCCCGTAACCAGAGCCTACCTAACTACGGGTGCACCCAACCAATTCAATCATGGTGCTCTGTATTGCGAGATTTTCCGAACCTCCGGCCATCATCGGCCTGAGCACTGCCCTCTTCTTCAGAGCTATGTTTCAGTTCCCAAAAACCCCTTCTGCCAGTTCTGCAAGTCCATAGGGCATAATGAAGAAGACTGTCGTAGCTACGACCTTATGCGAGAGCGCACCTCTGACGCCTACCGCGTACACAATGAAGCCTAGAATAATGATGGATATGGTTACCGCGGTGGCGGCGCAGGCCGAGGTGCTTTTGGTGGTCGAGGCCGTGGTGGGATGATCGGACGGGGTAGAGGCCAGGTTGTGTGTTATAATTGTAACCAAGTTGGCCACTTGGCTCGCGACTGTCGGAACCCCACTACAACCTGTCGGTATTGCCGGGTCGTGGACCATGTGATTGAACAGTGCCCCCAGCTCCTCGCAAAGATCCAGGAAAACAACCGGGCCCCTACCCCAAATATCCAGCTGATTTCCGTTGAGCAGAGACCTGCCGCAGCCATTAATGTGGTCACCCGGAGTGGCGCTATGACGCATATTCAAAATACGCCAAAGCAACCTGTCGTGGTGCGCACACGTAAGGCCTCCAAGGAAGTCCCAGCCCTTGAACCTGCGAAGGACCAAGCACCAGTTCAGGAGGCCCAGTCTGATATTGTTGACCCTGGCGTCGAAGCAGTACTTGCGCAGCAACCTCAGCTGGCTGCGCAGCCACAGGAGGCCTCGACAGATAAAGTAAGTACACTCTCTTCCTTTTTGCAGAGCTGTATGAAACTCTTGAGGAATCAGACTGCTTTAAAAGAGTTGCAAAAAGTCCTTGCTGTCACAGACCCTCAGAGAGGAATTGATTAGGAGAAAATTGTTAGTCGTGTTCGAAGAACGGGAAGGGAAATGAGATTGAATGTTCAGATAGGGGAATATGATATGTCTGATGTCATTTTGGACCTGGGATCAGATGTTAATGTCTTACCCAGGCAGACCTGGGGACAAATGGGACATCCTTCCCTGGTTTGGTCACCTATACAACTGCGACTAGCTAACCAGCAGAGGATTGTACCCCTAGGGAGACTTCTTAGTGTCCCAATAGACATTGATGGGGTCAGCACTCTAGCAGATTTTGAAGTCATTGAGATTATTGACGACAGCAACCCTTACCCAGATTTGTTGGGAATTGAGTGGGCCATGGCCAACGCTGCAATCATCAACCTTAAGAGGAGACAGATGACCTTCGAAGGAAATGGTCTGCGCGTGATCATACCCCTCGACCCATCCCAAGGAGAAAGATATACAGAACCACTAAGAGATGAAGGGGAGCAAGATACTCTGGATCACATCTACAACATCACAGCCAAGGACGCAGACTATGTCGAGCCTAATAATGATGGTATCATGGATTGGCAATGTGATAGCTCCTGCATGTCTGATTCAGATGACAGTCTGGAGAGTTTGCAGAATTGACTATATGAGCTTCATGGCCACAGATGCGTGCAGCTCACTCAGTCTCTTAGATGCCTTAATGCACAGCCCAGAGAGTTGCCTGCATATGCTGGGATGGCAGACCCAGGAGAAGTTTGCGCACCTGTGCCCGACCAAGTACCCCTATCACCAAACACCCAGACTCTGGACCCAGCACTAGGAGCTACAGCAGCATGGGAGATCGATCCTAACAAGTCTCATCCCAGTCGGGAAACCTGCCAGAAATTCTTGCGCCCCAACTTCTTAAGCCAAGCTCAGGAGGTGCGAAGTAAGTTCAAGGGGTTGAATAGCCTTCTGGGACATTTGAGGCAGTACTATACAGCCGGGGAAAACAAACCTCGCAAGAAGGGGGTGCATAAGTTCGCGCACATCTTGGCGACAATAACGAAACAATGGCCCATGGAGGGTGAGCTCCGACACGGTCTTGTAAGTAGGGATGATCTGAGTGCTAGCTTTTTGATCACATTCTCTATTAACAAAAGCAGCCCTGTTTTAGATATAGCATTCCGATCAGCCCTCGCCAAGGTATATGATGACCACCCAGGAGTTGAATACCAAACCAAGGGGCAGAGCCAAGACGACAGTTCCTCAAACCTAACAGTCCTGTGGCAGCCATTGTCCGGTTGGGTCGAAGGGCACTATGGTGGTGAGGTTATTTGTTGCCCCGAAGCTTCAACCATGACTCTGCCGAGGCCTAGAAACACAGCGAGGCTCAAAATCCGACCGTTGGGAAGTAGCCAAATTGGCGGCGGTAGTGTTTTAATTGCCTTAAATGCCTGTACTACGAAGATTATCGGAAAATGGGTAACAGTTGGACAAGATTTCCGTAAGATTTGGTACCTTCAATGCACCGTCCGGCCCGATGTGATTGATGGCGTGTATAAGAAGATGCCGCACTCAGGGAAAATCGTCTTCTACATTCTGCCACATTTTATGAGTAAACTCATGACAACAGAGAGACAAGTTCATGACTTGATACGAGACTTTGAGCGAGAAGGCCTGAGAGCTTGCTCTAATCGGCCGCCTAGTCCCGTTCCTGGTGAAGATGCCCAACCAGCACCACCTCGGCCAATGCAGATCCGGTCTGCTAGGAAAAAGTGCAGGACTGAAGTTCGCTCCAAGTTCAACCAAGATCGGGAGAGGCAAACAGGGAAGCCACCGGCAACACACCCTATGGATTTCCCCAGTTCAGCACAGGTACCAGCCGGGAACACAGAGAACATTCCACCCCCACGGCCACCTTATCTCCAACCTCTCCGCCCAGACGCCAAGATCCCCCACCGGACAAAGCAAGTTACGCTCACCACACCATCGCTACCACCAGGAGTTCAGCTGGTCGGAAGCATGATAGGGAAAATCGATCGGCTCAAGTACAGCGATCACGACACAAATGACCATGGAAAGTTTCCCCAGTTTGCACCAAAAGAATATATGCACCGTGTCCAATACGCCGAACATGATATACCCCTACTATAAGTGCAACCGTGGGCTGCGAGTTTGGATAACGCTGGTCTACTCAAGGTACTTGATCTTCCACATTTCGGTCGCGGCATACAGGTAACTATAGTCACCAAACAGTTGCTTGCGCTAGTACATGACGGCTATTTATGGATAGGAGATCAACAAATCCCCATTGATGCTGCACTCATCAAAAAAATCACAGGGTTACCTATAGAAGGGCCTGACCCGGGAGATGAATTTCCATCAAAACATGAGGATACAAGGCTGGCGCAGACCATGAAGGAGCGGTTTGGCTTGACCAAAGGGAAACGGGGGTATCACACCTCCATGATTCAAGAAAACCCTATTCGTTTTGCAGCTGAACTCTTGACCTGCAAGATCATCAGGAAATACAGGCCTACTGAAGTCCCTGCCCCAGTCATCCGGATTGCCATGAACTGCGCCAAGGGATACACTTACAACTGGTCCGCGTACCTTGCACGGGAATTCCTGGAGGATGTTCGGGATGCACAGGAGAAAGGTAGACCTTTTCATTATTCCTGGTTGTTAATAATTATTGCATTAGTCGGGTGGAAAGAACCCACCGAAGCCCAGTTTGTCGAAGTAAACCCAGGCCGGGCGGAAGCGTTAAGGTATGCTTCCCTATGGCTATCCTCGAATAAGGAAACACAGCAACTGACGAACACGGTGTTCGTCTGTTATGCCATGAGTATCACAATGGAGATTCTGCGAACACCTCGGCTTACCCAGGAGTTGTTCTCTAAATATGAGGGTGCTGTAAACTTCAGGGATGATCTTCATCATGTGTTCATTCAAGCCCGCGCCGACCCACGACATCGATGGTTCAAATTACCTTATGTAGTAACTGAACTTGAGGTCACGGGCATTGTTCAGCTATGGCCAGCTGAGTGGTTGTAAGATGTTGGGAAGAAACCCTCTATCCCTGTCCCCCTAGCTACAAATATTGGCACAGGTACCGGTCAGGCGCAGCAGAAAAACCTATCTGAAGATAGCGAAGACCTGAGTGATTCGCAGATAGATGGCGACAGCCAAGATGGCGACGGCGACCAGGCTGGTCAGGATGAGGAGTCAAGCAAGACTCTATCCGATCATAGCCCATCAACCAAGCGCAAGTCACTAGAAGCAGTAGAAGTAAAGAAACCACCACCTCGCAAAAAGTCCAAAGCATCGAAGGACAAAAATATTGAGGAGGATGCCACTATAACGATGGAGGAGCTGGAGCAGTCTCTAGAGAAATCTACTGGGACGCTTACCAAAAAATGGTCCGAGTTCTCCCAACTGCATCTTGCCGGGCTCACAGGTATAGCAAACAGGGTTTCGGAGTTAAAAGAATTAGCAGCAAAATCAGTGACCAGTACTGCGACAAGTAGCACTACAGCAACCGCGCAGCAAGATCCTAGGCAATGGCCAACCAAGGATAACCGGGGCCAAGTATCAAGCGCAGCTCTGATATTGACCGATGCAGACTCCCGGTCCCAGATGAACATGACTGTAGAAATTGACTATACCAAGATGACCATGTCAGAACTGCATCTCTGCCAGCTAGCAATCACAAGGGAGATCCATGCACGAGATCAGTTGTCCCAACTCCAATTGGAAAACAGTCTCAAGCAAAACAAAATCATCGTAGCACAACTAGAAGAAGTGGCACAAAAGAAGATAGACACCGAACATAAAACAACTGCACTTATGCAGGCATTGGATGAAGCCTGTCGGAGTCTCTCTGAGTTTGACTTTCAGGGTGCAGAGGAACCAGCGCAAAGGATTGCTAAGCTGAGAGACTATGCCCAGCAGTCTCACAGCGAGATAGACAGGCTAAAGACGGAACACCAGCAACAGATCGCAGAACTTCAACTGCGCATCCCTCCTGAGACCCCACCAGAGGCCCGGGAACAGCGCCTTAGGGACATCAAGGCCTCAGCGGCAAAAATAGCAGATAATATAGCCAGCGTTGCCAAATTGCTCAAAGACAGCATTGAAGCCTGGGAAAACCTCCAAGACCATCCAGACATCGGTAGAATCCAGGAATCCATCAAAGTACGCCAGGCCGAATTAGATGCAGTCAGAATAGAAATCAAGACACTGTCGCCTATGCAGAAGATGGCTAAAGTGAAGCGCAGCAAGGAACTTCAACAGGAAATTGAATCCTGCAAGACAAGGGTAACGCTGCTAGAGAGTTCGTTCCAGCCCCTGATTGATGAAGCATTGGAACTAAGTAATGCTGCAGAAAGTCAGCTCAAAGTTTTGAAGAGCTACGACAGTTTCGCGCAGGACAGGGCCAATACAGATTCATCCTCAGTGCTACAAGAATTGGTGGAAAAGGAGAAAGCAGCTGATGACATACTATAGAACCTTAACAGTCGATTCAGCACCTTCACGCAGAAGATTCTCCCACCAGAGACATCACAGGGTGGCCCGGGACGGGCCACTAGTGAGTCTTAGGGGCCTGTTGGGGCGTGTACTATATATTTGGGTAACTCCGCGGTTAATAAGAAAATTGTAAGCGGAGTTATGGATCAAAACAGTGTTAGGGGTGTCAAGGGAAGTTAAAACTCATTTTTGTAATAAACCCTTGGTTTAAATACAGGGTTTAGGGTTTTGGGTGCCCATGGTTTAAGACCATGGTTTTGTAAAAATGCGCAATATAAATAAGCGCTCCTATAAAGAAGATAGGTTAGGTTTTATGATGTAAGAAAGAATAAGGCGAAGCTAAGGTTGATTTTGTAAGGAAAGGTTAAGTCCCAGCTGTGTGCGTGGATGACCTCTGCCGCTGGGTGCGCAGAGGGTTTTTGTAAGAAGGATTGAGGAAAGACCTGCAGCTGTGTGTGCAGGGGCCTGCTGCTGTGTGCGCGGCTTTTAAGGATTGAAGGGATCTGCAGCTGAGTGCGCAGATCAAACTGCGATTTTGTAGCAAGTTGAATAGAACGCAGTTTGTGGATGTAGCCCCTACACTGGGGGTGAACCACATTAAATCTGGTGTTGTGGTTCCTTGTGTTGTTTATGTTTATGTTATCTTTTATGCATTAAATATTGTATACATCTGATAAGTTAGGATCACTGCAAATATTAATCTTCGCTGTGAATTCCCTGTAGTGGGTTGAGAAAGTCACGACTGTTATTTAACTGTGAAGTCTATGTGAATGAATGTTAAATATTTATGATTGTGGATTAATAAGATTATTACAGGCTAAGGTACAGTAACTCCCCTCTCTGCTTGCAGAAAACTGATTCTGCGGCACCCCATAGCTGTTTCGGGTGAGACTGCAACCTGCGCGTAGGTTGTTGCCGAAAGGGCCAACACTGTGGGTCTTTTGTTGGTGAGACACAAAAGTATTAAACCCAGGTCTGCCCTATTGCCCAACATTCATTGTGGGTAACCCTCCTATTGGTCAAGGGTTAAAGTCCCCGTAGTTGTGGGGCCCTAGGGTTATTAGACTATCCTAGAGAAGTCGACCCTAGGTGAGTCATTGTAAGTTGGGGCAATAGTCCCCACCATTGTGTTAAGGATAAAACTCCTTGTTGGTCTGAGGAGGCAAATTCCCCACAAGTTGTGGGGCACTAGGTTTATTAGACACTCCTAGAGATGTCGGCTCTAGTAAGTAATTGTTAAGTGAGGCTGACATGTTGGAGTGGATTTCAAGTGAACGAAAGAATATAAATAGAGAGTGAGTCTCTTTATTTATCACACACACACTCACTCATTGGGTCACATGAGTGAGAGAGAAGTTGTTGGGATCATAGAGAGAGACTACTACTATAGGGAGATCATCTTTATGTTTTTAGGTCTTACTTTTGGTCTTGATTCTATCTCTGAGGAAGTTGCGGAGTTTTCTCCTTTATGGTTTCCTTGAGGAAAATTATTTGTGTCTCTTGTCTCTTTTGTTTTATTGTTGTGCATGTTATTCTCTCAGTTAAAGATCCTAAGATCATAATGCTAGCTTGAATGATACAAATCTAACATGCGACACAAGAAATCTAAGAGTCGAACCATGAAGAATTCGGTGTGGTAAGAGATAGATTAAATTCCATTTTTTATATTGTTTCCAAGAAGACATCTGCAAGACCTATGATGCAGGACGTCCAGTCAATTAGCACTGAGCCCTGGTCTAGGAACATGCAATTTCCCTGAACTACGATTGATGTGGGAAAGGAGGAAGTACACCGGTTGTTATGATCGATCCAAAGTGTGGATTTGGATCTGAATAAGTTATCTGCTACATTGTTGGTGGAGTTTCAGAACATTGCGCCCTAGAATTTGTGGACTGATAGAAAGAACTGACTTAGGGATATGTCCAGTCACACAGCGCAGTTGAGAAGCTAAAGAAAGAAGCAAAGGAGCTGCATCAGGTCTGGGTGCAACTGGTGTAAGAAAAAGTGCGAGAGATAGATGCCTTGAAGGAAACGCGGGATGAACTGCAGTGAAAGGATGCCAAGGATATTATTGAGCTAAAGAAGGTGCAAGACCACCTTATTATTGAATAAGCACAGCTGTGTGCCAAATGCGGTGAAGTCGAGCAAGCTATTTATGAGGCCTTCGAACACATTTTTGAGAGCACAATTGAGCTCACCCTAGTTGATAAGGCCAAGCGAATGGGGAAAAATATTGTCTAGCTCTAGGATGCCAACTTGATGCTCAATGCCCTGGTCCAACCTATGATGCCACCGGAGCAAGTTTCCAAAAGGAAGGCTTCCATTGAAGAAATCGCGACTCAGTTCGAAACCATGGAGCAAGAGGGCAAGACCATTATGGATGCGACAATGTAGTTTTGGTAGAGCATTGTCCAATATGAGAAGCTTGATCAACTAACTGTGCTAGTACAAGAAGATGAAGGTCAATTGACGATCTTGAAGATGTCACTGTGGGAAATTCCACTGATGGTACAGATCACACAGGCTGAGGAACTGAAGGATCTTAAGCAGCAAGCTTCCTATGCCCAGGAACACCAACAAAAGCACTGTGCTCAGCTAGATGAATTTCAAGAAATCGATGGACAGTTGGTTGTTAAAGCAATCACCACACTGCAGGCAGTGCAAGAGAATCGATAGATGGTCGATGGAAAGGCTAGAGAAGAGCACCCAGTGCAGCATGATTTGAATAATTGTCAGAGTGTTGCCACCAAATTCCAGCTTCAAGTTCACGAGATCGCACAGCAATTTGAAGATTTTAAGGCACAGACATCGACGTATACCTTGTCAACCTGATGTGGCTCAAGGAAAAGCCAAAATACTATGTTGGGGGCCTATTGGCAGGGGTTTCGGTAAGTGAGTTACGTAGTATCATGACAGATGCACAAGCTCATGCAGTACCACGGAAGGCCAGATCAGCGTGATGGGTGGAAAAATAACCGTTTTGAATATTTTATATATTATTTGACCAAGTTTTGTCACAATAGGTCATTAGCGGTTATAACTTAGTTAGAAGTGGACCCTCAATGTAAAGGTGCAAGCCTATATATAGGTCTATTTTTACAATTAAATAGACATCTGAAGATTGGTATGAGAGAGCAAGATGAGCATGATCAGATTGATCGACAACCTTATGATTATCGCATGAGGTCTAGTGCAATCTGGTTTTTGAAAAAATTTCGATTGTATCTGCGATCTATCTGGGTTTTTCCTGATGTATTCGGCCTCCTGTTGCGGATAAGAATTGTGTGTTCTTGGATCCTTTGTGTAAGATTAATATGATATGACAGTTGTTGCACAAATCTTATCTATTATTTCTACTGCGATCTAATCTGTTATGATGTTTCGATCTATTTTGTTATGATGTTGCCGTGATCTAGAATTGTTATGATTCTGTTATCTATGATGATGTCACTGTGGTCTATTCCATTTCTACTATACTAATGTTGATGCGATCTATTTTAATCCTATTACATTTTTGTTGCATTATGAGCTGAGATGTTTTATAAATAATGATGGTGCACTAGCGCCACTGTGACAGTTGTATGATGCAATATATAGTTGTGGAAATGAATTAATGTCGACTACATAGTTTTGAATCCAATAGTTATGTTGTCTCCCCATCAGATCCCCATATCCTCCATCCTTGCTATCGAAAACTCGGTTCTGACAGCTCTCCCTTGAACATCTCGGGTGAGACTTTGTCCTCTCTACGGATGTTCTTGGCCAGGGTCAAACTTGTATGGGCTGGTGCTTAGGGATATCGTGCTGGTTGGGCATCGACAGAGTGAGAACCCCTGTTGATGAGGTTTTTTTGGTGGGTTTCATCAACATATGCCTCAACTTCATTGGGGGAACAATCCGCCCCAATGTAAACATTTTCAATTTTGCCAAGAGTTTGAGAAATGTCGATAGGGATAATTCGTGATAAATTAGCCATGTTCCCTTAAGAAAACTTTCTAGGAGCACCTAATTGGACCATGGGCCTACCAACTTTATCGCTAAGGATCGCCCTATAATCATTACACTCAATATGTTGAAGCTCTGGGAGAAAGTAAGAGTGATGGTGTAACTCCTCCTAAGGCCCATCTAAACCATTCATGGCTTCTAGGATAGATTCATCTAAAAGAAAAGTATCATCAAAGAAATCATGAGAGTGTGACGAAGCAACTGCCCAGGCAGGAAGTGCATATGATTCCTCCTCCTCCGTTCGTGAAGGGGAAGGGCTAGGATCTACAACAGGACCAAGAGCGAATCGATATTCAATCGCCATAGTAGATAATGACATGTCCATCTTGGCGGGTCTAGGATGTTCATACAAAGTTCTTGGAGAAGGGAGAGTCCAAGGGTCTTCCATATGTGAAATGGAATTGAACTCAATGATGACGATTCACTACCAAGCATGGAACATATTATAAGAATTGGTGCAAAAATATTGAAAGTTTCCATCAATGATGGATACATTCCCACCCCAACATTCTCAGTTGCCGACTGAGAATTATCGATGATTGAGATAGTAGCTCCCGATGATGCTTTCGTATCAGAATTATCAAAATATTTATATGTAATCGTTACTATCCTCCCTTCAAAATGGAAACAAACAACTCGAAAGAGAGATGATGCGACCGATTTCATGTTAAAAATCCAGTTATGACGCAGTAGAAGATTTTATTCGAGGGGCGCATCAACCACCTCAACCTCGATCGACACGGTATTCCCTCCCAATTGGAACTCGAGAGAAGGAAGTATCCCATGGGGCCGAAAAGATCTCTCGTCAAAAGTAGTCAACATGGTTCTGTATTTTGACAACGTAGGAGAACCTAAACCCTTCCAAGAGGATAAAGACATCACAGAAGCTGCAACGCCTTCGTCAATCAATGTGTGTTTAATGGTGTTTTTCATACACTCCACATGGACAAGGAGAGACACATGGTAAGGAAAATTAGGCTAGACTTCATCGGTTTCAAATTTAATCATTTAGGAAGGATGTGAATAAGCCACACCAAGGGAAAACAACAGAGATTTACTCTACAAAGGGAAATTCTAAAGGACTTCTAAGGTGGACATCACACAAGGAGTTTGGCCCAAAATATTCGATCATGGAATAGTTTTGGGCATCTCAGGAATTAGGATTGTTCCTTGGACACTTTAAGACTCCCTTAGGAATGTGAGGTGGGACTTTAGGCTTCTCGAGAGGCTTGTCGATATGCAAAGGGGTCTCGAAAGGAGCAGTTTTTTTTCCTAGGTTAGGTTTGCTCAAACCATAATATTTAGCTTGTGTCACAACAATCTTCGTGGACATCATGTTGATGAACCCATCTCCACTTTTGGTGTTTGGAGGGTTTTGATGCCCACCAGAAGCACTTCTAGAGTCCATGGTCCTTGAATTCATATTTTCATTGTGCGGTAAAGGATCCATCAACATTGTTATCATTCTTGTAATCATTACAATTTCCATTCCTATTCCCACCCTTACAATTATTTCTTCCATTTTTCTTGTTCCTTCCGAGCTGCTGGTTACCCTTCTGGTTTGATGATTGCACAAAATGTACATCCGCCAAAGCATGTATCAAATCAGGATGGTTAATAGACAAATTCTTCATTTGATTTGTAACCAAGTCTGCAGGTTTAGCACACGCAGAGCCAACAATGTCATCAACATGTGTCCCAGGTGTGAACTTAGGATTGAAATTGGACCATGATGCATTCAGAATAATCTCATATAAGATCCCAAACTGAGTGTAAATCAAGTCTAGTTGCTAAGCTCGAAATACAGGCTACTCCTTATTCATCACTACGGATGTGGAAATATCCTTCGCTATATATGGCAATAACGAATTGAGAAACCATTCCAAAATAAATTATGGTAGAATGTGAGCGTTAATCAACCACTTTTGTCTACGCCATTCTTGAATATGGTAAGAAATATGCATTGTTTTGATCCTTCCAAAATGTCGACAAGAGCTTAGTACCAGCATCGTAATGCATGGGTATTCTAAAGTGGTTGAGAAAGGTCATGGCTAAGTCATTGAACATCCGATATGTGCCCTCAGGAAACTCTATATACCATTTCGCCGCGGGACCCATGAGGGTGCATTGAAACATTCATAAATGAACGAAATCATGGTTCAATGAATTTGAAGAGCACCATAGGTGGAAAGTCATATCATGTTGACCAGGGTCCTCACCACTCTTACCTTCGAATTTTGCAATGTCCGAAGGTATATTGGTGGGAACAACCGACCATGTCGGATCATGAGATACCATATCATTGGTCAATCTCAATAAATCACGCAAGTTTAGCATAGCTAGAAAAGGGATCCTAGGATGTGCCATCTAGTTCCATTCCCCCTGATAAGACTGATTCATGTAAGTCTGGTTTTTGTAAACACCATGGCCTTGGCCAGTGGGATAATAAAATTCTCCCGCTTGACCCATAAAAGGGTACATGGGAATGTTGTAATTTAGAATACCTTGAGACTAGGGTGCTACATAGCCATAATTGTAGGACCGATAAGCATATTGAACTCCAGACACATAAGGTGGTTCATAAGGTGGTACATAACCTTCTGACACGTAAGGAGGAGTGTAGCCTTGTGATACTAAGGTGTGGGAAAACGAGGGAACAACATGGATAGCGGTAGTACTCTAGACCAAAGGAACATGTGAGCTATGGGGATGGCATGACATTAAAAAGACATTCAAAGGAATAGGTGCAGTGGACAATGGAGCATAGTATGGAATATAATTTTTTCTTGCAATGTTCACATGTCTAGGTCCATTTATACGAACGAGGACACTAGTATTAGGCCTAGGTAACCGGTATGAAGACCCTCCCATAGGAGGGGTGGAAGATGCAATATGAACACTACCAAACCTATCCACATGGAAATGGATGGCAGTTCCCCCAGGCATAGTACTAGGGTCAAAACCATATTCGACATTAAATGAAGGAATGACCTCCGGGATGTCTAGCATGCCAAATGTAAATGGGCCAGAGCTAGAGGGTATCGAATGAGTCTCACCACTTGACCAATATGAAGAAGATCGACAGTCTGTGTTTACATAATATGGAAATTACAATCGCACGTTATATGATGTACCAACCTCAAAGTGATCGGCTTCTTCTGGAGTCCCATATACACTATCAAGCACGTTCTTCACCTCAAGGGGTGGAGAAAGAGGAGGATCGAGGATCTTAGATGTATGTCTCACAGTGAGATATGTGTGTGAATGAAAGTGAGTATGAGTCCCCCCATACTATATGTCTCTCTTTTGCGAAGGAGGAGGATACGTAGAAGGCGGAAGGCCCGCTAATCATCGAGAACGGTGAAATTTCGCTCCCAAATCATGATGACTCCAGAAAAATAAAGAGACTCAAACTAATTACGAACCTTCGAGCAATCTAGTGCATAAAGAGTAAACTCTTAAGAGAATCTAAGCCAAAATGAAAGCAATCCAAGGGGAGGATAAGTGAGCTCCCGAATGCACCAGGTATTCTCGCCTGAGAGAGGCTTGAGACTCCCATACACTACAAGCGGAGCTGTGTAACCAATTATAGTGGCCCTCAACTTCAACGCGTAAAGAGACTATGTTGTTTATCCCCTACCTAGCTAGGAAACTCATAGAATAAACTCTGCAAGTAACCCCTATGATACCTAGGTAAGGAAACTAAGGTCACCGCAGTATAACCAATTCTTGGGCAGATAATCGCAAGAGGGATATACCATATGGGTAGTGTAGCAAATCCCAAAACTCGAAGGCACCAAACGGTACCTCAAAATCCTCCAGATAGGAATAAGATCTTGGAAATATCTCTGGTGTTGCACAGAGAGTGGGAAGGGGCTATCCCAAACACAAACGTGTACGTTTCCTCGTGCTTAACTCCTGTGTAAGAGGATCCTCCTGAGAACACTAACTATACCAAGGATTTCACTCTCTCACCTGGACATACACCTACTTGTTTTTTTTAGTAGTATTGGAGAATTTACTCACAATGATCTATTCCAAGACTCTAAAATCTAAGCTTGTTTATGTACCCTATCAAAGAAAAATATGTAATTCATTTTAAATTAAGCGTTGATTTCAAGGGTTGTGATTACTCAAAAAAAATGACTACGCAACCAATGATGTTTGATATTACAAATGTTCTGAACTCTTAGGATAATGATCAGTTGTGGATTCACTCGATCCATCCCGTACAATTTAGGAAATCTACAAAATATAACTTTAATCATTATGTCCGATGCAACTATGCTTGCATATCCAAACACACTCAAGATAGTAAATCAAAGCAGGGCCCCTAACTTGAACTCTTGGAAGCAAAAAATTGTTGCTTCGCTGGTAAATATAGGAAAAATTAATGTATCAATGGGAAGTCAAGGAGAAATCCATGACACATGTATGCATACCAAGAACTAAGATTGAGATCGAAATTTTGCTTCTTATAAGTACAGAACCATGAATCAACTGCTTCAATTACTTCAATTGTGTTGTATGTTTGTTGACATAAAATAATGGTGTTTTTATTTGTTTGTTTGGGGATGAGTGTGAGTTCCAAGTTAGAATGCTTTCTAATAATTTTATATGCGGTCGTAATTGTTAGCAAAATGTAAATTCATTCACATGAAATAATCACACTTTTCTTTGTTTGGGAGATGAATGCAAATTGAGTTTGAATGCTTTGTAATAAATTTATACGCATCTAAATTGTTAGAAAAATTAGAGTTAGTGGAATTATGACAAGGTAAATAAAAAATTATGATACATAAAGTTTACATTCCATATAAGTTTAAATTTGTAGAATGTAAATAGGTAAAGTTTAAGTTACATAGTATAGAGGGTATAAAGTGCTTTGTTAATCAAATAATCCCAGTTTTGATTTTAGTTTTTTTTGGGAGAGAAAAGCCAATTCGAATTTGAGTAATTCTGTAAGTGGCCACAATCCACTTTTTATTACCCTTTCCCTTTGAATTTCTATAAATCCTATACATGTATAATGTACAATAAAAGATTCTTTACAAATTCTATACTTGTATAATGTATAATAAAGTATTATTTACAGTATTGCCTCATCTTTCTATTAATTTTTATATTTCAAATAGATTTGTTATATTTGTTGACATGGCACTTAACTTGTGGTCTATGAAAATTCATGAGCCAATACAATCTATTGATCATTAATTTGTTATGAAAACATTAAAATTAATAGTTATGTTTGATGCAACTATGCTTGCATATCCAAACACACTCAAGATGGTGAATCAGAGCAGAATCCCTAACTTGAACTCCTTGCAGCAAAACTTTGTTGCTTCGATGGTAAAGACGGAAAAAATTATTGTCTCGATGGGAAGTCAAGTAGAAATCCATGTCACATGTATGCATACCAAGAACTGATATTGAGATCGAAATTCCGCTTCTTAGAACCACAGAACCATGAATCAACTTCTTCAATTACTTCAGTTGTGTTGTAATTCCGTTGACATAAAATAATGGTTTTGTTTGTTTGTTTGTTTGGGGATGAGTGTGAGTTTCGAGTTAGAATTATTTGTAATAATTTTATATGCAGTCAGAATTGTTAGACAAATGTAAATTCATTCACATGAAATAATCACACTTTTCTTTGTTTGGGGGATGAATACAAATCGAGTTTGAATTCTTTGTAATAAATTTATATGCATCTGAATTGTTAGACAAATTAGAGTTAGTGGAATTATGACAAGGTAAATAAAAAATTATGATACATAAAGTTTACATTCCATATAAGTTTAAATTTGTACAATGCAAAGAGGTAAAGTTTAAGTTACAATGTATAGAGGGTATAAAGTGCTTTGTCAATCAAAGAATCTCGGTCTTTTTTTGAGTTTTTTTTTTGTGGGGGGGGAGAGAAATGCCTGTTCGAATTTGAGTAATTATGTAAATGGCCACAATCCACTTCTTATTACCCTTTCCCTTTGACTTTGTATAAATCCTATCCTTGTATAATGTACAATAAAAGATTCTTTACAAATTATATACTTGTATAATGTATAATAAAATATCATTTAAAGTATCGCCTCACCTTTCTATTAATTTTAATATTTCAAATAGATTTGTTATATTTGTTGAAATGGAACTTAACCTGTGGTCTATCGACATTCCAAAGCGAAAGCACCAAACAGTACCTAAAAATCGCCCAGATACGAATAAGATTCTAGAAATATCTTTGGCGCTGCACAGAGAGTGGCCAGGGGATATCCCAACCACAAATGTGTATGTTTCCTCGTGCTTAACTCCTATGTAAGAGGAGACTCCTAAGAACACTAATTATACTTAGGATTTCACTCTCTCACTTGGACATACACCTACTTTTTTTGTTTAGCAGTCTTGCGGAATTTACTCACAATGATTTATTCCAAGACTCTAAAACCTAAGCTTGCTGATGTACCCTATCAAAGAAAAATGTGTAATTCATTTTAATTTAAGAGTTGATTTTAGGGTTTTTGATTACTCAAAGGAAATGGTCATGAAACCAATGATGTTATGACTCAACAGTGAAAGTGATTATGCACGCCTAACAAACAATGCCAAGTGCAATTTTGTTTTTAAATAAGAAAACATGGTATGCCACTACTGCATATTTTTCCTTCAAATGACAACACAACCATTCCTATATGAAATCCTGACTATAACTTCAGTAAGAAAACCTAATGCAAGTACCATGCAAGTGCAAATGCAAAAATGCATAAACATTCCAAAAATAAAATATTTTTTGTATTTTTGAAATAAATGACATCTGAAAGAAAAGAAAAAAGACTCTACAACACTCAGACCCCACAGCAACTAGAAAACAATAGCCAATAAATACACTAAGATAAAATAAATCTAATGCAGTAATAACAAAACAAAAAGTAAATGAAAAAGGTCTCTGGTTAGAAACAGAGGTAGTAGACAGACACCAACAATACCCAACAAGACTCAACAACCTTCAAACTTCACCCAACAACTCTCAATCATACAAATAAAACTTAAAATAGAAACATACATGATTGTTCACAGAAAACATGCATGTATACGTGGCTATTCAGGAAAACCCACATGTATACGCAACTGTGAAGCAAAAACTCCCGTATATGAAGAAGGAGGGGGTAAAATGATAAGCTAATATCAAAATCACTTCCATGGGAAACTAATGGGAAAACATACTTCTGGACCCGACACAAAAACACAGAGAAATAGAGAGAAATTCAAGCACATTGTGCACCCAATCCCCAAAGAAAAACAAGGAACCTCCCCAGCAAAGTCGCCAATTCTGTTATGGAGAGAAACTTCATATGGCTTGGGGTAGACCACAACAAACTGAATGACACTAGAAATCAATGCATTACAATATGCAAGAGAAATAAATTCATATAATGCTAAGGGATATGAAGTGCACCTTATTCTGGACGGTTGATGTATATCCTCGTTGGGATTTTCCAACATGCTTGTATTCACAATTCGCTCTCAACAACAGCAAACACAACAAGCATGCTATATATCAAAGTGTTAGGCCTACTCTAGCATATATAAAGAATCATGTATAAGAAATATAACTACATCCATGGACACAATATTCATAGTTATACACATCTATTGGATGAGAAATGGATATTTCTGTTAATAAAAATAGAGATAGGATAGTGACAAACTCTGTTGGCCCCTCGTCGAAACGAAAAAATTGAGTCCTCCACCTGGTTCTCCACCACTTCAATCCTTCATATCAATGGCAAGCTTACAAAGCAAATTCAATCTTGGGAAGAGTAGGAATGTGTGATCGAAAGGGACAAAGGGATGCATACTCAAGAATAAACAAGTGAGGCAACAGTGAACTATAGTTTCCTTTCTCTCCAAATTCTCCTCCTTCAATACATCTAAGCGGCTCAATATATAGCCCTCCAATAGGAAATGGAGGGTCGAGTCCGAGCGTTTTCAAGGCATATGGAAGGCCAAGAGTCAATTTATTTGGGACTCTATGAGGAAAACTCCAAAAAAAAAAAATTATGCACATTTCCCGATGTACGCAGGTATTGGCTTAAAATATGCGTGTACACATAGGTATTGGTTTAAAAGTCGCATATACACATAAACATGTGTTTTTTTGGGACTTTCATGGTTGATCAAATTATAGCTTGAGCAAGGGGGGTCCAAGGAGACTATAGAGGGACATGGAAGGACATGGAAAGACATAAAGGTGTGATCTAACAAGTGTGGTAAAAGCATCTATAACAAAATCATTAATATCTAAGGTTCATCTAAAATTTAACTTCAGCATTGTGTAAATTTATTAAGAAATATACTTGTATTATTGATCTTTATTTCTTCTTTATATTAATACACGATGACCTAATTTCTTCTGGTGATATTTATATCATTTATTTATTTAACGATGTTTCATGTATACTACACTGGTGTTTATTTTTCTGTTCTGTCTACTTACTTCATACTGGTTTATAATGGATGTTTGACTTAACACATAACCCAGTCTAGTTTAAGATAAAATGTTGTGGCTAACTTAACTCTACTTCTAAAGGAAAAATAGTGTGGTTTAAAAGGATTAATTTGATGAATAATTAAATGTTTAATCTTTAAAAAAAACTAAGGTTATGTATGCATAGAGGGAGGCATAAATACAATCAAGGAGGAAATAACGACTATAGGGAGTCGCAAGTCGATTTAAACACTAGTGGAGGTGCTTGAATCATTAAAGGAGGCCATGTAGAGGCCTCATGGTAGCCTTCCATGATGGCTCAGGCATAGTAGTGATTTAGTCTATTTTTGAAACCCTATTTTTTATGCTAAAATTGAGGAGAAGCGAGCTCCTTGTTCGTGGTTTTGTTTGGAAAAGTAGTGGAAAGTAGGATTGTGTTGTTTATAGCGTCTCCCTTGTTTGATCATGTATGTGCCTCTTCCATGTATATTATACTATATTTTCTTTATAATTATGTGCAATGTTTTCTAAACCCTTGACTAGTTTTGGGATGGGATAGCGCAACGTTTAACTAAGGTCTGCTACTGGAGGGAGGGAATACCCTCAACCAAACTTGGTAATCCCATGTTTAAGTGTCCTTCACCTATAATTGGTATTTCTTCATTTTGAAAAGATTGGCGATGCACTGTTTGTGGTTTAATGGCTTGCTATCTGTAGTTACCAGGGCTTGTTGGCAGTTTCTCGACTATACTACATGCAAAAAGTAAGGGACTTTTTGAATGAAACATCACTCAAGATTTTTGTTGGGTTTAGTTCTTATGATCCTGTTCACGCATTTAATGAATTCGTAATATAATTTGACAGTAGGTGAAAACCTATCTAAAACTTAATTTTGGAAATGCAAGGTTGTATAGTCGTTCTCTTTTATGTGCTATGTGTTGGGTTAAATGTTGTTATCTAGGTGAATGGTGAAGTATTTCACGGGAATATAATTTCTGCATTTTTTATTTTTTAATGTATCTTGTACATTCTCATAGATAACGTTGTCGGGGTAAATTTATTTATTCTTAATCTCGGTCTATGTGTGTAAGGAAAAGATCGAAGAAGGTTATGTTGAAGCATAGAAATATTACTTCTAGATTCTTGTATTTGGGCATATGTAGTTGATTTGGTTTGCAGACAAGCTATATTTTAGTTTTGTTACTTTTAATTTAGGAATCATGGTCTTGTCAATTTTCTAGGCAAAGCGTTGCTGGTGAGAAATGCAATCTCTTAGGGTGGAGATGCTCTGCGTTAGCACTGCCCATAATGGCACTATGGATAATTTTGTTTGTAATTATTGTTTGAGAGGGAACCTTTTATTTGTTTGACTTCTCTACAGAAGCATGTGAAAATCCCTACATATGCTTTCTTATTACCCTTAATGTTCAGTGATGAATTTTCATTCCAACGCTTGAATCGTGGTCACTCTTTCCAAAGGATGGCTGGAAAAGAAGCTCTATGGGATTCGATGTTTGGTACAAGGGATATCGTGATACTCTAGTTAATATTATCTAATGGTTTATGTAATATCTATTTCTTTTTAAATTGTTTAAGCATGTCTTTCATCCAATGCTATGCATAGTTTTATGGTTCATAGTTGTAAGCTTGGAAATGTTGATAGTGTAGACTTGGAACTCCAAGGGATTCGATCTATTGTGATTGACCAATGGTTATGCATTCTATTTAAAGTTGGAATGTAAGCATTTATTTAAATGATAGTCTTAGAGGAT
The DNA here is from genome assembly GCA_001517045.1 of Pseudotsuga menziesii. Classification (NCBI taxonomy): domain Eukaryota; kingdom Viridiplantae; phylum Streptophyta; class Pinopsida; order Pinales; family Pinaceae; genus Pseudotsuga; species Pseudotsuga menziesii. The sequence continues at coordinate 301,437 of LPNX011098106.1, forward strand.
TCTAGGGTATCGTAAAAAGAAATGGTAGTCAACAATTCTTATTCTTAAGAAGAACATAACAGAGTAATCTCATAAGGAGACTATTCTACTAGTTTATTTAATGTCTATGGTTGTAAACCCTGCATGGATGATTTGTAAATAGTGCTAAGTGTTTATTCTAGATTTATAATACAAATCTCCAGCACAAGCTTTCTTTGCTAGAGCGATCTTCACTTGAAAACGACTATGTCCTATACTTTAAATGGTTAAATAATTATTTGATTTTGAAATGATGTTGTGTTCTAGGATTTACAATTCCTATATTTGAGGATTATGTGTGGAATCAACATTGTTCATTAGGTTTGGAAATAAATTATCATAATATTTATGAGGAGATTAATCCTAGATTCTAACTTAAACCATAAAATATTTTTAAAATCTATCCTATCCATTAAAATCTCTTTGAAGTAAAACTGAGGGTACCATGACTAAATAATTATGTCAATGGACCCACATAAATAATTGTTTTATTCAAGTTTATGAAGCAGTTTTCAATAAAAAAACTTGATAAGTGTAAATCTCATCCTATAAACATATTTAAGAGTAAATATAAAATCTGATATAGAGTAAACCTCTTACCTGCAATTGTGTGTCTTGTAATAGCTCTATCAGCTTGTACACTTCAACACAAAATTAATAGGAATTAATCTCTTTAGGACCTATGGAGTGGTAATCGGATGACCTTAGAACTGCCATGTTCCTACCAACCTTGACCCGGAACTGTTCCCAATTCTTAATCGAATCCCCACGAGTTGTCTCCAACATGCAAGAGAAAACTAGACCACCTAAGGATGAGGCTGCTGGTATTTTGGAGTCAGGCTATGTATTCTCGAAGTACTAGATTTGGAAATTCTTTCCAATCCCATACATAAATAATGATCAGATCCCATTCCCTCTCCTCGCTCTTATTTTTATAGATTTTCTTTGGAATGGGGAAGTTGGTTATCTTCAGTTACATCAATATTTTAACTTTCTTGAAAATAACTCTTAGTTTCATTTATATGTAATATATTTTAGAAGATGGTAATTTTTGATAACTAGGAAATTTCTATTAGTTCCTACTTGAGTTTAGAAAACAAATTTTATTTATATATTTAGTTTATAAAATAATATAGATATATGTATAGACTTTGACTTTGTAAATTTTGTTATCTTTTATCTTATTTTTAATTACACACACACACACACATATTCTTATAAATGCATGTAGACTTCACTTAGATATTTTATCTTTAATTATTCAAAATAACTTTATATATATATATATATATACATTCATATCTATATATACCTATATATATTATTTAGACCTACTTATTCAATTGATTCATCATTTATTATCCATACATTAAATAGCATAATTGTTTATTTGATGCTTCCTTAGTATATGTTAATTCTTTAACAAGGCCTTATGTGGGGTTTGGCCAGTCAACTAGGATAGGTATCCCTATATTTCATTTCATGTTGGATTACCTCGTATTCATGGAAGTATCTTGCAGTCCTTAAGAGAAATAGATTGTCATTTCAATTAATTAGCTTGAATAAGTATCATGAAGGCTGGTTCCATTTAGAGTCTTTCCAAATCAACACCCTTAATTAAGGTAAACCATAGTGTTATTCATAGATTATGCTCAACACTATCAAATGGGTGTTACAGTAGTGCAATTTCAGATCCTTTTTCTCAAAACTAGTACTATGATGCATTTATATAATACACCTAGGGATACAATGGCCAGTGATCCAATGCTCCAGATCTTATGCTCAACATCATGTTGGAGTTCTCAAGGGCTTGTGCCCAACAATTTTATCCTTAACTTGTTGGGGTTACCTATGTTTTCCAAAGCTTACTCTCAACACATAGCCTCATAACCCATGTGCTCCAAGGATTATTCCCAACACATCATAGAAATCAATCATGTATATCAGTCTTCTACACAATACATCACAAAAATATCATATCAATACATTAGGTCTTGTGCCAAATCACATAATATATAAATCAAGTACATCGGGGCCTATGCACAATAAACAACAATAGTCCTTGTCCAACACGTCCTATGCCCAATATATAATTATATATAAAAAACAGTAAAACATGTGCATTGGACCTTATGCTCAGTATATATATATATATATATATATATATATATATATATATATATATATATAACCAAAATAAATCGTGTGTAATGGGGCATACGAATAATATAAATATAAATATAACATCAAAGTAAATCATGTGTATTGGGGATTATGCCCAATATAATCAAGGTAAAAAATTTAGGATATTACATCCCTCCCCTCTTAGAACAACACCGTCCCGGTGTTCTAGGAACTAGAAATGAAATCATGAAAAAAGGCGGGATAAGCCTATTTCATGGTGGTTTCATTCTTTCATGTGGCCTATTCGGGCCAAAAATGATTCAATTGCACTTTTATCTAGACAATAGTTTGCTTCCAGAGATGTAATTCCCACTTGTACGAAATGTGAAGGGGCTCTGGCATAAACTCCCCTTTAGGTTCTACATGTAGCAAGGACCAATCAATCACATGTTTAGTATCATGGACATATTTATTTAATAAAAATGCATGAAAAACATTATGAACTTTTACGTGAGCAGGTAAATATAATCCATACGCCACTGTCCCTTTCTTTATGAGTATCTCAAAGGGTCCACAAAATCTTGGTGCCAACTTTCTGCACCTTCCTAGGCTCAATGAGATTCGGTTTTCCTTTACTTTTAAGTAGAAATGTTCGTCGACTTGGAAATATTTAGCTTTTCTCTTTTTATCTGCATAAATTTTATGGTGATCTTGTGCTTCTTTTAGATTCTATTGCACTTTGGTGACTAACTATTCCAGGTATTTCAGTAAATCTGGCCCTAACATGAGTCTGTCCACCGGGCTATCCCGAGTCACTAGTTTCCTACACTTTATGCTATAGAGTACTTGGAAGGGACTCATTTTTTTTGAGGTTTGGAACTTGTTGTCGTATGTGAACTCTACAAGGTGCAATTAATCCCCCCACTTTGTGGGATTGTTCATTACGTACATTCTATGCATGTCCTCCAATATTTGATTCACTTGTTCCATCTATCCATCTATTTGCGGGTGTTAGGTGGTACTGAAATTTAATTGTGTCTCTAAGACAGAGAATAAGGATCTCGAAAAGTTACTGATAAATTGTGTATCTCTATCGAAAATGATTTCCTTGGGTATCCCATGAAATCGAAATATTTTCTTTAGGAAAATGTTTGCAATGTGGACTACTTTGTACGTTGAGTTTACTGGAATAAAGTATGCCTCCTTGGAAAACTTATCGACTACTACAAAAATAAAATCATTATGTTTCTTTGTCTTTGGTAATCTCATAATGAAATCCATACTGGTAACCTCCCATTTCCATTTTGGGATGGGTAACGGTTGTAGAAACCTTGAAGGGTGTTGGTGCCCTTCTTTGACCAGTTTGCACTCTTGGAATTTTGTGATGAATAGTGTTATGTGAGTCTTCAACTTAGGCCAAAAAACATGTTTCTTCACTGTCGATAGCCTCTTTTGATATCCTAGATTCCTTGAGTAGGGATTTCGATGAAACTCTATTAGAATGTTGGACCTGATGTCTCCTCCATCCGAGACATAGAGTATCTCTTTAGACCACAACAATCTTGACTCATATACTTTATATTCCTTTGGTTGTTGGAATAACCTATCCTCCTAAATATTTTAAGGACCTCGACATAGAAATGGTCAACCCTGCTTGTCGTTCTAATCCTATCATGCAATTTTGAATCGTTCTAACTCAAATTTATCTCATACAACATATTATCTCATTGACTTAAATCATCGGCAATTTTGTTTTCCTTTCCTTTTATGTGCTTTAATTCAAAGTAGTACTCGCTAAGGAAGTCCAACCATATTTGACTCATATTTGACCATATGTGCTTAAATCTAGTTGGTTGAATAAATACTTTAGACTCATGTTGTATGTCTTTAAGAGAAACTTCTTCCCCATCAGGTAGTACCTCCACATCTTCAAGGCGTGGATGATGGTAGCTAGCTCAAGATCATGTGTGGGATAGTTTTGTTTGTGTTCTTTTAATTTCCATTATTCATAACAGATTACGTACTCATTTTGCATGAGGAATCCACCAAGTCCTTATTTTCTCGCATATGTGCAAACAACGAAATCCCCATTGGGATTTGTTTTACTTATTTTGTAAGGCGGTCATGGGACAAGTAATCCTTGAAAATTTTGGTAATAACCTGCTAGTCCCAAAAATGACCTAATGTCGATGACACACATAGGGGTAGGTCATCCCTCAATGGATTTAATATTTTATGGGTCGAAGACTATCCATTTTTCTGAAATAATGTGACCTGGGTATTGTATCTATGGTTTGTAAAAATCACACTTGTTAAACTTGGCGTAAAGTTGGTGTTCCTGTAATACTCGTTATACAATTCAGAGATGTTCCTCATGTTCTTCCCTACTCTTTGAGTAAATTAGTATATCTTCTATAAATACTAATACCAACTTATCCAGGTATTTACTAAAAATATTGTTCATAATGCACATAAAATTGGTTGGTGCGTTGGTTAGCCCGAAAGGCATTACCACAAACTCATAATGGGCATATCATGTCTGAAAAGTGGTCTTGTGTATGTATTCATCATGGATCCTTACCTGGTGGTATCCAGATCACAAGTCGATCTTCAAAAATATCTTTGATCCTCCAACTTGATCAAACAATTCATCGATCGTAGGGAGTGAATAAAAGTTTGTTAGAAAATAGGACTGCATATCAATAATAGTTATATAGTTAAATCATTAAACATGATGCAAAACACATTAAAAACATTACTGAGAGACACATATATAACGTGGTTCACCCAAATGATGGGCTACGTCCACACAGAAATTTCCAGTCCTTTTATTACAGTCTAGAAAGATGAAGGGATACAAACTGCAGCAATACCGTTTCACTTCCTCTTCATGCTCTCACAATCTCTCTCACACAATCATAGAGTTTGTTTACAATGCTACTACACAATAAAATACCATACCCAGTCGTATTAAAATGCTTTTTTTTTATAGGGGAAATACCATGGGAAAATACTACGATTAACCCAATACCATGGGTCTGCAAAAATGTCATTCCAAGGTTGGGGAATGAGTGTACAATACACCTAGGGTACAAACACAACTGAATAACATATCTAGATCTAGAAGATAAGGCTCCACGACCAACACAATGTTTTATGGTCATCTTGTTGAGTTGTCGGTAATCTATGCACATTTGTATTGTACCGTCTTTTTTCTTTACGAATAATATATTTTCTTCCCAAAGAGACACACTAGTTTGGATATAACCCTTCTCTATCAATTCCTGTAACTCTAACTTGAGCTTCGCCAACTCTGGTGCACTCATGTGGTATGGTGCTTTTGAAGCTAGTACTAACCCTAGTGTTAATTCTATGGAAAATTCTAAGTCCCACTTGGCTGGTATTTCCAGTAGTTCCTCAGGAAATACATCCTTGTAGTTTACAAGAACTAGAAAGTATTCAAGTTCTTCTTCTCTCTTGGTTTCTATGTTTTGAATGTTAATCACAAAAAAATTGCATCCATTCCTGATGCATTTATTTGCTTGTAAGGCAGATATTTGTCTAACATAAACCTTCTTAGGTATGCCCTGAATCTTTCATCGATTCCCCTGGATGTTCATGCATAAGATTGATTTTTTTAAACAGTCAAGCAAGACATGGAGTTGTTCCAACTAGTCTATGTTGATAAGTGCGTCATACAATCCTAAGGGTAAGATATTTAATTCTACCTTAGATGGAAAATCGTTCATGTCTATATCGCATTCCTTTACTATTTATGAAACCTTCCTTTTTTACCAGTGGCTAGCTGTATCAGCCATGGTTTCTCATGTTCCTCTTTGTTTAGTTTACAAGTGTCGACAATGTTGGGGGAAACATACCTTCAGAAAGCACCATGAGAAATTAAAATTGAAATATATGCGTTCAAAACTTTACCTTCTATCTCAACCATAGTGTCCTAATGGTCTTCTTGTTGGTCGTCGAGTGCTACATAGATCCTAGGTGTCCTAGCCATGTCTCCTACTATTGGGGTTTATTGTAAGTTGTGTAGGACTCCATATGTCTTGTTTGGGAAATCTATGGCATAATAGTGCCATGAAAATTCTAGCATCTAACTTGCAGCGGGGAAACCTTGGCTCCTTTGCTTATTGTTGGTCTATTCGCATTTGGTGCGAGCACATTTGGCCATGCACCAGGCTTGTTGAAATTTATGTTAGGTAGGAAACTATTGTTATGTTTTTTGTATGGAGATGGCTTAAAACTGGGTTTTCGGTTGTTTGAGAAGGACCTAAATTTGTCTTAATTTCTGTTCATATTTGGCATGTCTCAGTTGTCCATGTTCATAACAAATTCTAGCCTTGTGAAAAGTGGTGTCTGGAGTTTTGGGCATGCCAAACTCAATTCTCTCTCAAAACTTTGGAGGGAGACATCCCAAAAATTGTCTTATCTTTACCTTTTAATATTTTATGTAAGGTACATAATGCAACATATCTAAAAATTTGTTGATAAGGGAATCCATCGTTAGGGATACCATCTTTAATTCATGGAATTCTTTTATTTTTCTGTCAAATAATCTTTTGGACATGTACTTTTCCTGGAATATTTTGTTGAAAGTATTCCATCTGATATCCTTTACTTCATCCCTCTTAGTATGTTCTAGTTCTCTCCACCACCTGGCTTCCTTTCCATTCAAGTTGTAAATGGCCAGCCGAGATTTCATCTTGCTGGAGTAATTATGTACTTGAAATTATTTATCCATACCCAGGAGCCATTATTCATCCTTCTCTCTGGTATTCATTTCCCCTTCATAATTTGGGGCTTTGATCTTTCAAAATTACCTCTGAAGGATATCATCATTTTTCTACCTTTTCTTGCAAGGGGAGGGTGAGCCATCACTGGAAGAGCTTTGATATTCTTCTTCTATGAAGTTAGGGGTTTGTTCCTCTCGTCCCTCCTTTCTTAGACTGTTGATCCTACTTTTATGATGACAATTTTCTTTATATTTGTTTGTTGAGTGGGTGGACTATCTATGGGGGTTTACCCCTATCAAAATCCGAAGTAGAGATTCATTTATTTCTTTTTGTTCTCTCCTTTCATTCATGTTGTCATCCCTAAAACTCTATAGATCTACTTGTAGACTCTGTATAGTATTCATTAAGTCGGAATTCAGTTCCACTAGGATTTCTTCTTCTCGAGGTGGGGAATTTAGGTTCCCATGTCGACTGTTGTTCTCTTTTGCGTCCATGATTTAGAATACTCTTTATATCTGAAATTCAAATAGCCAATAACAATATTATTCTGTTAGTTTAGAAATCACAATTAAAGTTCTTGAAAAATATATTTCTGCAGCAGATGTTCATTAGTCATCCCAAAAGGTCTCGAAGTGTTCAAAACTAGGCTCTGATGCCACTTGTAATGTCCCTTAAATCCAAAAAAAAAATGTATGGAAAATAAAATCATAAAGATCTAAGGTTCATCTAAAATTTAACTTCGGCATTGTGTAAATTTATTAAGAAAGATATTTCTCTTCTTGAACTGGATTTCTTCTGTAGATTAATACATGGTGACCAAATTTCTTACGGTGATATTTATGTCGTTTATTTATTTAACGATGTTTCTTGTATACTACACTGGTGTTTATTTTTCTATTTTGTCTACTTACTTCATACTGGTTTACAATCTATGTTTGACATAACACATAACCTAGTCTAGTTTAAGCTAAAATGTTGTGGCTAACTTACCTCTGCTTCTAAAGGGAAAAGAGTATATGGTTTAAAGGAGTAATTTGATCAAAAATTAAATGTTTAATATTTAAAAAAAAAACTAAGGTTATGTATGCATAGAGGAAGTCATAAATACAATAAGGGAGGAAATAATGACTATAGGGAGTGGTAAGTCAATTTAAACACTAGTGGAGGTGGTTGAAGCATTAAAGGAGGCCATGTAAAAGCCTCGTGGTCACCTTCCACACTCGCTCAGGCATAAGAGCGATTTACTTTTTTTTCAAAACCCTCTCTGTATGTTAAAATGGAGGCGGGGAGTGAGCTCCCTGTTTGGAGTTTTCTTTGGAAAAGGCATGGATAGTAGGATTGTTGTCTTTACAGGGTCACCCTTGTTTTTTCATGTATGTGCCTCTTCCCTGTATCTTATACTCTGTTTTCTTTGTAATTATTTGCAATGTTTTCTAAACCCTTGACTGGTTTTGTGATAGGATAACACAACGTTTAAATAGGGTCTACGACTCGAGGGGCATAAGACCCTCAACGAAACTTGTTAAGGCCATGTTTAAGTGTCGCTCACCTATGGTTAGTCGTTCTGCATTTTTTAAAATATTCGGGATGCATTGTTTGTGGTTCAATGGCTTGCTATTCGAGGTTACCAGTGTTTGTTGGCAGTCTCCTTCCTTTACTACATGCTTAAAGTAAGGGGCTTTTTGAATGAAACAATGCTCAGGATTTTAATAGGGTTTAGTACTTATGAGCCTGTCCAGGTGTTTGATAAATTTGTAATTTAATTTGACAATGGATGAAAACCTATATAAATCCTATTTCTATAAATGTAAGGTTGTATAGTCGTTCTCTTTTATGTGCTCTATGTTGGGTTAAATGTTGTTAGCTCGGTGAATGGTGAAGTATTTCATGGGATTATAATTTATCTATTTTTAATTTTTTAATGCATCCTGTACATTCTCGTAGCTAACGATGTCGAGGTAAACTTATTTATGCTTAAGCTTGCTCTGTGTGTGTAAGGAAAAGATCTATTACTTAGAAATATTACTTCTAAATGTTTGTATTTGGGAAAATGTAGTTGATTTGGTTTACACACAATCTATATTTCAGTTCTGTTACTTTTAATTTATGAATCATGGTCTTGGGAATTTTCTGAGAAAAGCATTGATGGTGAGCATTGGAATCTTCTAGGGTGGAGACGCTCTGCATTAGCAATGCCAATAATGGCTCTTTGGATAATTTTGTTTGTAATTACTATTTGAGTGGAAACATTTTATTCATTTTACTTCTCTATAGAAGAACGATAAAATCCCTAAATCTTCTTTCTTATTACCCTTAATGTTCACTAATGAATTTTCATGCCCACACTTGAAGCGTGGTCACTCCTTCCAAAGGATGGTTGGCAAAGTAGATCTATGGGATTCAATGTTTGGTAGAATGGATATCGTGATACTCTCGTTAAGTTTATCTAATGCTTTATGTAATATCTATTTCTTTTTAAATTGTTTAAGCATGGATTTCAGCTAGCACTATGCATAGTTTTCTGGGTCATACTTGTAATTTTGGAAACACGGATAGTGTGGATTTGGAACTCCAAGGGATTCAATCTATCATGATTGAACTATGGTTCTTTATTCTGTTTAAAGTTGGCATGTAAGTGTTTATTTAAATGATATTTTTAGAGGATTCTAGGGTCTCGTAAAAAGAAATGGTAGTCAACAATTTGTATTCTTCAGAAGAACAAAACAGAGTAATCTCATAAGGAGACTATGCTACTAGTTTATTTAATGTCTATGTTTGTAAACCTTGCGTGGATGATTTGTAAATAGTGCTAATTGTTTATTCTAGATTTATAATACAGGTGGCTACATCACAAGTTTGCTTTGTTGGAGTGATCTTCGCTTGAAAATGAATATGTCGTGTACTTTAAATTGATAAATAATTATTTGATTTCAAATGTTATTGTGTTCTAGGATCTACGATTCCTATGTTTGAGGATTCTGTGTGGAATCAACACTGTTCATGAGGTTTGGAAATAAATTATCATAATATTTATGAGAATATTAATCCTACATTCTAACCTAAACCATGAAATTTTTTTAAAAGCTATCATATCCATAAAAATATCTTTGAAGTAAAACCAAGGGTACCATGACTAAATAATTCTGTCAATGGACCCATAGAAATAATTTTTTTATTAAATTTTATGAAGAATATTTCAATACAAATATTGATAACCGTAAAACTCAGCTTGTAAACACATTTAAGAATGGAAATATAATCTGATATAGAGTAAACCTCTTACCTGCAGTTGTGTGGCTTGTAATAGCTCTATCACCTTGCACACTTTGAACAACACAAAATTAATAGGAATTACTATGTTTCTGACCTATGGAGTGGTAACCAGATGACCTCATAACTACCATGTTCCTCCAAACCTAGATCCAAAACCATTCCTATTTCTCATTTGGATCCCCTCGAGTTGGCTCAAACATGCAAGAGAAAATTAGAACACCTAAGGATGATGCTACTAGTATTTTGGAGTTAGGATCTATATTCTCTTAGTGCTGGGTTTGGAAATTCTCTCCAATCTCGTACAAAAATAATGATCAGATCACATTCCCTCTCTTGTCTCTTGTTTTCATAGATTTTTTTTGGAATGGGGAAATTGGTTATATTCAATTACATCAATATTTTAATACTTTCTTGAAAATAACTCTTAGTTTGATTTATATGCAATATATTTTAGAAGATGGTAATTTTTGATAACTAGGAACTTTCTATTGGTTCCTACTTGAGTTTAGAAAATAATTCTTATTTATATATTTAGTTTATAAAATAATATACATATATATATAATTTAGACTTACTTATTCAATTTATTCATCTTTTATTATCCATGCGTTAAATAGCATAATTGTTTATTCGATGCTTCCTTAGTTTATGTTAATTCTTTAATAAGGCCTCATGTTGGGTTTGGTCGGTCAACTAGGATAGGTAGCCCTATATTTCCTTGCATGTTGGATTACCTCGTATTCATGGCAGTATCTTACAGTCCTTGATGAAAAATAGATTGTGATTTCAATCAATTAGCTTGAATAAGTATGATGAATGTTGGTGCTATCTAGAGTATTTCCAACTCAACACCTTTAATTAAAGCAACCCTAGTGTTATTCATAGCTTATGCTCAACACTATAAAACAGGCATTACAGTAGTGCAATTTTAGAGCCTTTTTCTCAACACTACTACTAGGATGCATTTATACAATACACCTAGGGATACAATGGCCAGAGATCCGATGCTCCAGAGCTTATGCTCAACATCATGTTGGAGAGATACAAGGCTTATTCGCAACAGTTTTATCCTTTACTTGTTGCGGTTACCTATGTGCTCCAAATCTTACGTTCAACACATAGCCTCATAACCCATGTTCTCCAAGTCCTATGCCCAACAAATCATAGAAATCAAGCATGTATATCATTCTTCTGCACAGTACATCACAAACAAATCATATCAATATACTATGGCTTGTTCCCAATCACATAATAAATAAATCAAGTACATCAGGGCCTATTCCAAGTACATAGCAATTGTCCTTGTCCAACAGAGACTATGCCCAATATATAATTATATAACAAAACAGTAAAACATGTGAATTGGAGCTTATGCTCAGTATATCTATATAACCAAAATAAAGCATGTGTAATGGGGTATACACCCAATATAAATATAAATATAACATCAAAGTAAATAATGTGTAGTGGGGCTTATAAACAATATCATTAAGGTAAAAATTCAGGAAATTACAAATACTCAGTTCGATGTGGATTTTTATTTAGATTTAGAGGCAACTGAATGGTGGCCATGGGATGATTTAAACATCCACGACATAAATGGATGCTCAGTTAATAATCTATCTCTAGCATATTTGCAGGAAGTGGGAGAGTATTTAGTGGATGCAGAGTTGCTAGATGACTTTGCTGCAAAAGTCAGAAACAACAACAATAAATTACCATTAATTGTGTTAAGTAAAGAAGCATCGTTCACATTGAGAAAATAGACTAAGGTTCGTTAACGATGTAGAAGCCTTGTCATAATGTATAGCTTGGTTGATGATGTAGAAGTCGTGTCTTAATGTATAGCTATCTTATGTACCTATGTAGATATGGTAAGTTGATATTTATGGTGTTCACGCCGGTTGATAACACTATTGGTGAAATTAGTTAAAACTATAAGGTAAGAAACGATCAATATCTTAAAATTGAAACCATAAATATTTTGTGTATAACGTGAGATGATTGTGTAAGAGTTATTCTTTTGCAATTGTTAACTGATAATGTATACATGGTTGATAGACATGGAAATATTCAAGTTATTATACAATACACCATTCAAGATACCATTAAGATCTGGATCTAATTAAAATTCTCGCAAGAAAGTAAGTGGTGTTTGTTATAAAAGAGTGAATGGAGCTAATAACCTATAAATGAGTCAGGATAAGACATTTTCCACCTAGAGAAATTATGTAATATGGGAGACAAGGTGTTCCTATGAATAGTGATATAGAAAAGAACTATTGCGTATGACATGATGCTAACTAATTGGGATAAAATGCAATTGTTAAACCTTACTGAAATTATATCTATTATGTATATAAGATGTAGCACGAGAACACATCGATTGTGATAAAATGAGTAAAATTTGCTAGTATTTACATGTCGATCGTGTGAAGGTCCAATGGGACTAATGCATGTAAGTTCTTCTAAAATTATTGCACATATATATGGTATCTAGATTTTCCTTAAGATTATGAATGACCACAACTTCGCGACGATTTTTATTGAAGGGTGGGTGTATGTAATGCCTCGTTTTGACCTAACTATCTGAACTACCATTTCTTGCTTGTATTTTCTTGTTATTATGGAACTTTGTTAGTTTGATGACACTATGGACTTATGGATGTATTACTTTGGGGAATTCATATATGTGTGTGTGATGTTAATATTATGAATTATGTTCATGTTTTGATTATGACTCGAGCATGGATATTTAATAGATGATGGTACATGGATACCAATTTAAAGTTATGTGTTCAATAAAAGATTATGATACCATATGCATGGTACAAAATTATTTCATTGTTGATAGTATTAACGAAACATGTATACATGTCGATGCTTGCACGATATTGCATGACATTTTGTTATGAGACTAACATACCGGTTTATAAGAGCTAAGAGATAGCTAATCCCTACAAAAGGAGGCACCTCGACTGTATGCTTTTTAAAAGAGATATGGTATGAGAATGAATCATTATTGTTATATATGATTATCGTTATTATCATGATGTGTGGATTGGTGTGGATTTTCAAGAACTTAGTACAACAGTTGCAATGTAGTCACTATGTCAATGTAGACATAGTCCCTTGTTCCATTTGGGGGGTGGAGAAATTACCCACCATTTATCCCCAAAACTCAAAGTCATGGGAGGGATTTGTTACAACACACTCCCCAATGTGTGTGTTGATGACTAGTAGGTTATTGCTAAGGAGGCTTGGTCAATGGAGTCAACAAAGCCGCTTACAAGTTCTAACTGGAGTTAGGTCATGTAGTTGATTCTCCACGGTAGTCCAGCATAGGAAGGATAGGATGTGGAAGTTAGTTGTGAATTAGATAGAACGAAGTAGGTAGATAGGAATGTCATGGAAGTGTTAGAGGAAAAACCTAATTAACTATTTGTTGAAACTTTTGATTGACTCTTGTATTGTATCTCAGTATATTATGATGGTGTCATTACTTATTATGAAATGAGCTAGTGTCTAAACATTACAAACTGGTGTTTACATATACGTTGGTAGATAGTAACTTGCGTGGTTATGTGTGATGTGTGGTTGAGTACTATTAGTGTACCTACAGGATGTATGTAAGCATTAGCTACTCTTACATAACTTGTCTACATGTGTATAAGCTTTGGAATTAATATTGAACTATTTTTAATAGGAATTGATACCTCATAATGATAACTGATTACATACATCATGTTAGTAATCGACTCATTAATTGTGACCAATAAAGGTGAAAGAATGTTAATCATGTTAATAAGATTTTTATTAACTTAATTGTTGAATGAAATAGTTGGATTTCTAAATCATTAAGTATTGATGGTGTTAACTATTTTAAATAAGGTTATTATCAACTTGATCAATAAATGCTAAATAAAGGATTAATTATAATTAAGGCTTCATTGTTAAACATGGTAAATAGTTCCACGAATAATCATTACGATTAATTATAATTAATTAGGATTAATGATGATTAATTAGAACTTGATAATAAATCCATAGTAATTAGGATTATTTATAATCACTTTATAATTAATTACAAATAATTTATATAAAATAGAATGTGGTCATAAATGAGTATTAATTAGTAATAAATAAATATTAATTCACTCTTAATTATACCATAATATGGTTGAGTGTGTTGAATAGTAATTGTAAATAAATGGCATTTATTATTTTATTGTTGGAAGATAATTAGTTCATTAATAAATAATTGGTGATTAAGTATTAATTACAATTATATATTTTATGACAAAACATACAAATTAAATAAGGAGAAATTATGATGACCAAGGTATTGTTGAAATATCTTATTGTGTGAGACTTATTGTTGAAGTGTACTATGTTATGTAATTTATGTTGATAATAACTTTATATCTGTAAATTTCACCTATTGAAATGAAGTGGTAGATTTTATCAAATAATCCAATATTGCAATATCCATTAGCCACAAGATTTAATATATAATATTTTATTTATGGTTAAAAGAAATGTGACCCATGTTTACTAAATGAAAATTTCCAGTGGTGGGATACTAAATGAAAATTGTAAAGGAAGTTGGGATATTGATGGAGAGTATAAGAAAAATAAAGGAGGTAGGAAGAAAATCTGGTGGAGTTAGATTAAAAAGGAGATAAATGAATTTTGGAGGGGATGAGGAGCATTGAGCAAAATTCATGAGAGGAGACTTAAATTTTCAAAATTCAGACTAATTGATTTGGTGGCTTAAGTTTTAAGGACGCACAGCTATTATGCAATGATGTTTTCTACTTATAGGAGCTTGCTTGCAAAGGCAAGTTGAAACAAAGTAATAAATTACATATATTTTTACTTAATGTTTCAAATTTAATATATAATATTTTATTTATGGTTAAAAGAAATGTGACCCATGTTTCCACTAGTGGGGTACTAAATGAAAATTTCCAGTTGTGGGATACTAAATGAAAATTGTAAAGGAAGTTGGGATATTGATGGAGAGTATAAGAATAATAAAGGAGGTAGGAAGAAAAGCTCGTGGAGTTAGATTAAAAAGGAGATAAATGAATTTTGAAGGAGATCAAAAGCATTGAGCAAAATTGATCAGAGGAGACTTAAATTTTCAAAATTCAGACTAATTGATTTGGTGGCTTAAGTTTTAAGGATGCACAGCTATTATGCAATGATGTTTTCTACTTACAAGAGCTGCCTTGCAAAGGCAAGTTGAAACAAAGTAATAAATTACATATATTTTTACTTAATGTTTCAAATATATATTTTGAAGTAAAATTAGATGAAACTAAAAACAGAAATAAACAAAATTACATATTAATTAAATCAAATTGAGAACAACAAAACTATCAAAACAAAAAATTTATAAATCATTTTTTTATAAATTAAACTAAAGACGTGGTTAGGTCCTTAGTGTACCTATTAACTTTGACCGCATTTCTCGGTGATATTCTGATATCAAAGACATCCCACATTTAATGCCGGATCAAATGAACATCTCAATCACTTTATTTATTTTTTTCCTACCCTTCATGAAGGACACTTCATATTTCTTTTCTCTATACAGATTAAAAAAAAATGAATTAAGAATTAAAAATTAAAAATCTTTTTCAACAAATAAAATTTTATATTAATGTAAGTATATACTTGCTTACCTTGTCAATGACATTGCCATTCTCTCTATAATAATCTCGTTGAATTCTTCATCCTCACGGATTTACAGAACCCTCGTTGAATTGTTCGTCCTCACAGATTTACAGACACGCAAACCCTTTTTCTCGTTGTTTGGCGTCAGGATCGAGAAGAGGGTTTGCAGCTTTACCGAAATGTCTGATATAGGCAGCATAGAACCCGGAACGGGATGGTTAGGGTTTTCTGTACAAGATTGGGATCATATGTTTAATAATCTGCCGGATATGGATTGGGATAGTAATAGTCAAATGGACGTGGCCGATTTGGACTTAGATTTAGAGGCAGCCGAATGGTGGCCATGGGATGATTTAAACATGCACGAAATAAATGGCTGCTCAGATAATAATATATCTGCAGCAGATTTGCAAGCAGTCGGAGAGTATTTAGTGGATGCAGAACTGCAAGATGACTGTACTGCCAAAGTCGGAAACAACAGCAACAAATCAAACAGGATGCAAAACAGCAAATCTAAAGCAATAGACTGTAGAGAACCCGTGACTATTCATGACCAGCCTGCAGCAGCTGCAGGGTATCAACTGGTTTGTAATGGCAGTAGAAAATCAATGTATGTCGAGGATATGGAATACAAAGCATTGAGGCTTCTACATCTTTTGACAGCATGCGCAGAGGCATTGTCTCAGAAAGCAGAAGATCTTGTGGAGGTTATACTTTGCAGGTTGCAAGGGCTCGTTTCTCCAACAGGCTTCACCATAGAGAGAGTCGCTTATTATTTTTTCAAAGCTTTTGCTCTACTTCACTCTAATGTGAATTCCCTTGCTCATAAGGAGCCGAACGATGAGAGCACTAAGAAGCATTTTCTTGGAGCTCTGAAGCTGCTGCATGTATCTTATCCTTACATAAGAATACCTCATTTCACTGCCAACCAATGCATTCTTGAAGCAATAGCGGCTGCACCTGGCGATGCTAATTTTGGAATCCATGTTATCGACTTCGACATAATGGAGGGCGTGCAATGGCCGCCATTAATGGAAGCTCTGAGGGACAATGGAAATTATGATGTTGATTACTTGAGAATCACGGCCATCAAATGGGCGGACAACGACGAGGACCAGTGTTTGCTGTCGTCTACTGGGTGCACGGGTAGAAGGCTGTCAGATTACGCAAGCTCTGTGGCGCTCCCATTTTCGTTCCAGGAAGCGGGTTTGGAAAGCCTAAAAGAGCTTCTGCCATCCCAGGAGCGGGAGATTGTAATAGTGAACTGCATGTGGCAGTTGCCTCACATGCTCAATCTGCGAAATAAATCGCAGTTATTGGATTTCCTCATTGGCACAAGCCACCTGAATCCAGTGGCGGTTACACTCGCTACGGGTCCCCACGGCACGGAGAGCGACAGGAGCAACTTCTTAGAGAGCTTCGCTCGTCATCTGCACGAGAGTTGCTCCATTTTCGACTCGCTTGAAGCTGGACTCCCAGAGCATGAGCTTGCAAGAACGATGTTGGAGCGTATTTTCTTTGGGCCTGCCATGTCTAAGAGAATTATGAGTAGTGCATCTGGCGATCGTGGCCAAGCTGATACCAGAGAATCCAACGTTGTTGACCTCCCGTTCAAGTGTGGTTATGGCGAAGGTTGCATGAGCAACAATACCAATATGTATGCACAGTATACCCTGCTGTGCAGCGGGGGCAGCGGATCTCATAAAGTAGAGTTGGTGGGTCATCATCGACTTGTTCTGAAATGGTGTTCTACCCCTCTCGTGTGGGTTTCTACATGGAAATCACATCACGCTGATTGGCACCTTTCAAATCCAATCGACGATGCTGGGAACTAGGCACCATTCAAATCCAATCGACGATGCTGGGAACTAGCAACCGGTATTTGATTTTCATTTATGTTGTTTGTTGGGTCATTTTAAGCTCAGAAATTAGCTGATAGGAAAACCTCAACACCCTCACTCAATCAGTAAGATCTATCACTGTTTTTGGGTGTTTTGAAAATTCCATAAAAATGATAAAAACCAGCGAAAAGTCAAAAAGTCTTAATAATATTAATATGTTCAGAATATGGTGAATATTTGAAAGTTATATATTTGAATCTTGAAGCCAGTCCCTTCCTTACAAGATAAAGATAGTGTTGATACTGTCTTAATAATATTTATAGGTTCTGAATAGGTTCTGAATATGGTGAATATTTGAGAGTTATATATTTGAATCTTGAAGCCAGTCCCTTCCTTACAAGATAAAGATAGTGTTGATACTGTCTTAATAATATTTATAGGTTCTGAATATGGTGAATATTTGAGAGTTATATATTTGAATCTTGAAGCCACTCCCTTCCTTACAAGATAAAGATAGTGTTGATACTGCATTGACTGAAGCAATGAGTTGGGTATTCATTATTAAGTAGGTGATAAGTATTATTAATAGTTATATAATATTTAATCTAATATAATTATGATTAGAGTTGAAGTTAAGCTAATAGCTATAAAATCATTGAAGTTAAGCTAATAGTTGAAGTTAAGCTAATGTTGTCTCATTATTCCATTTAATATGATAGTTGTATCCAATAATCGAATATTTGTACATCATCATGATTAGAGTTTTAATTACCAAGTTGAAGTTGAAGTTTAATTTTTTCAACTATCACGAATTGTATTTATCACATCTTAACTAACCTATTTTTTATTTTTTTGAAATTGTTAATTATGAATTTTGAAGGACATCAATCTGGATAGTGCACTTGTCTCATTCTTGTTTAATTATGAAAAATCAAAGATGGTAGTCCACCCAAAAATTCCAAGATTTAAAGGCATATCATTGTAACTAGCAACAACCATAGTAGTACACCCACATAGTTTATCATTGTAACTACCAACAACCATAGCACCACACCCACATAGTTTCTAGTTGGATCATGTCAATAGGGATCAAATAGTTGAGAGATAGTAATGGAATGCAAGAAAGTTTGGAAATATTTCTGTATTCGTCATATTTTTTGAGTTAAATGGTTTTAAGTGTGATTTATCCATGCATAGCTACATGTTATCACCAACATTTTTCATGTTATCCATTTATCAATTATGAGTTATTTTTTATATTCTTTTTCATTTTATCTCACATTCTTCTAGTTATGTGCCATGAGTTGTTGTTTATCCATTCATCAACTATGAGATGTCCTTACATTACTACTAGTTGTCCATTCATCAATAGTAGCAACCAGTTCTTCTTACGTCGATAGACATTTTTATTTGAGATTTGGGGTGGACTACGACCTATGCTTTTTTATCTATGGACGAGAATGAGACAAGTGTACTATCGAGATTGATTCTATGGCACTCGTTCAAAATTCAAAATAAATAATTATAAAAAAATGAATATAAAAAATAACTGGTAGCTAGTTGATGAGTGAATAACTTGTAGCAATGCAGAATAACTGGTAGCAATCCATCGATAACTCATAGCTGATGAATGGATAATCAACAATTCATGGAAGATCACTAGATGAATGTGAGATAAAAAGAAAAAGAATATAAAAAAGAATTCATAGTTGATAAATGGATAATTGGAAGAATGTTGGTGATAACATGTAGCTAGGAAGGGATAGCTCAAAGTTGAACCCGTTTAACTACAATAATACGAGGAATAAAAAAATTCCTATCTTTCATTCCATAGCTTTCTCTTAACCATTTGATACCTATCGACATGATCGAGCCACAAACTATGTGGGTGTGCTAGATCACGTCGATAAGGATTAAATGGATAAGAAATAGTTATGGAAATTTGGTTAAGACAGTTTGAAAATATTTTTTTATTCCTCATATTCTATTAGATAAATGGGTTCAACTATGAGTTATCCATGACTAGTTACATGTTATCACAAACATTCTTCGCGTTACCCATTTATAAAGTAATAGTTACTTTTTATATTCTTTTCTTCTTTTTGTCTCACATTCTTCTAGTTATCTTCCATGAACTGTTTGTTATCCATTCATCAACTATGAGTTATCCATGCATTGCTATAAGTTATCCATTCAATAGCTAGCTAAAATTTATTTTTATATTCATTTTTTATAATTGTTTATTTTGAATTTTGAATGACTCCCATAGAATCAATCTCGGCAGTACACTTGTCTCATACTCGTTCGTAGATGAAAAAGAATATGGTGTAGTCCAACCAGGATCTCAAATAAAAACGTCTATCGACGTAATAAAAAACAACTTGTAGTTAGGTGATGAATGGATAATTGGTAGCAATGCATGGCTAACTCATAGCTGATGAATGGATCACCAATAGTTCATGGTAGTTAACTAGAAGAATGTCAGATACAAAAAAAAAGAATATAAAAAATAATTGATTGTTGATTTATCAGTTGATAAATGGATAACATAAATATTGTTGGTGATAACATGTTTCTAGACATCGATAACTCATAGTGGTACCTGTTTGAACAGAAGAATATGAGGAATAAAAAAAAATCCAAATTGTCTTTTATTCCATAACTATCTCTTAACCACTTGATATCTATCGACGCGACCCAGCCACAAACTATGTGGGTGTGGTATTATTTAATCTGCTATAACTAATCTTAGAGTTGAAGTTAAGCTAATAGTTGAAAAATGATTGAAATTAAGCTAATTGTTGTGTCTAATAGTCAATTTAAAAGTTAATATTATCAACGATTGCAGTTCAAGTTAAAGTCTTGATTGGAGTTGAAGTTAAGCTAAAGTTGTATCAACATTGGAGTTAATCTAATAGTTGTATCTAATAATGGAATAGTTCTACATTATCATCATTAGAGTTTTAATTACATCGATAGATGTTTTTATTTGAGATTTGGGGTAGACTACGACCTATGCACGGGGGATTCACTTGTTGACCAATATCCTATCACGTTAGTTCATATTGTGGGTTTTAAAATTATTAAAAATTGAACCAATATATTGCAGTTATTGGGGGGATGAGTTGTTTAATGTGGGGGTGGGAAGGGTGGTTTATAAGGATTGAGGTATAAAAAGGGGTGGGGAGGAGGTTTTAATTATTAGGAGGGGGTTTCAACAAAAAGAGTTTTGGTCAATATCTCTGGAAATTAAGGGTATTCTTTAATATCCCACGATCGTATGTGCTATGTGAGATGTTCACTAAGTGAAGTCCCCGTGGACCTATGTTTTTTTGTCTATGGAAGAGGATGAGACAAGTGTACTGTCGATATTGATTATATGGAATTCGTTCAAAATTTGAAATAAACAATTATAAGTAAAAAAAGAATATAACAAATAATTTGTAGTTGATGAATGGATAATTGGTAGCGATGCACGGATAACTCATAGATGATGAATGGATAACCAAGAGTTCATGAGAGATACCTAGAAGAATGTGAGTTTAAAAAAAAATGGTACTTGTTAAATGGATAACATGAAGAATGTTGGTGATAACATGTAGATATGGCATGGAAAACTTAGAATTGAACCCATTTAAGTAAGTTAGCACACCCACATAGTTTGTGGTTGGAGCTCATAGTTTGTGGTTGGAGCTCATCGATATGGATCAAATGATTAAGAAATAGTTATGGAATGGAAGATAGTTTCAAATTCTTTATTTTATTCCTCATATTCTTTTAGTTAAACAGGTTCAACAATGAGTTATCCATTCCTAGCTACATGCTATCACCAACATTCTTCTTGTTATCTATTTATCAACTATTAGTTATTTTTTATATTATTTTTCCTTTTATATCACATTCATTTAGTTATCTGCCATGGATTGTTGGTTGTCCATTCATCAGCTATGAGTTATCCATGCATTGATACCAATTATCCATTCATTAGCTAGCTACCAATAATTTTTTACATTCTTTTTTTTATTATGTTGATAGACATTTTTATTTGAGATTTGGGTTGGACTATGACATATATTTTTTCATCTACAGATGATGATGATACGAGTGTACAGTCAAGATTGTTTCTATGAAAGTCGTTCAAAATTTGAAACAAACCATTATAAAAAATATATATATATATATATAAAATATTTGGTAGTTAGTTGACGAATGGATAACTCGTAGCAATGCATGGATAGATTATAGATAAGGAATGAGCAACCAATAGTTCATGGAAGATAACTAGAACAATGTGACATAAAAAGAAACAGAGTATAAAAACAATCGATACTTGATAAATGGATAACATGAATAATGTCGATGATAACATGTAGCTAGGCATGGATAACTCAAAGTTGAACCCGTTTAACTAGAAGAATATGAGGAATTAAAAAATATTTCCAAAATGTCTTCCATTCCATAACTATATCTCAACCATTTGGTCTTTATTGATGTGATCAAGCCACAAAGTATGTGGGTGTGCTAGTAATTGTTTATTTCAAATTTTGAACTACTGGCATAGAATCAATATCGATAGTACACTTGTCTCATTCTCATCTGTAGATGAAAAATAATAGGTCGTAGTCTGACCCAAATATCAAATAAAAATATCTATCTACGCAAAAAGAATATGAGGGATAAACAAAAATTTAAAATTGTATTCCTTTCCATGGTTATCTCTCAACCATTTGATCCCTATCTGTGTGATCCAGCCAAAAACTATGTGGGTGTGCTAGTTACTGATTTAAATTTGATGTTTAATTTTTCCAACTATCAATAACTGTACTAATCCACGAGGGGTTGTTGACAGGTGGTTTTGGGATAAGTTAGTTGCGCAACATCGCAGATACTGCGCAAGCTCAAGGATACTGTGCAAGTTGTAGTCGTATTATTTTATGTATTTTGGTAATTTTGGACTGCATTATGTGGATTGTGGTCATATTTTGTAGAATCTATTAAGAGTTACCTGGAAAGTTAGTTAAGTGGACCTCGATTGTAAAGGCGTAAGCCTATAAGTAGATGTAGAATTGCAAATGTTAGTATCGATTGACGGAGAACTATGAGACCTAATTTTTTTATGTTATGTGAGATCTGTGCTTGAATTGAGATCGGTTGATCTGTGTACTGAAGAATTGTTTTGAAGAATTTGGGGTTTTGTGTAGAAGTTAATATGACATGATAGAAGTTGAGCAGAACTATTGTGTCCTTTTCTATTTTATTGACTTCTGCAACTCAATTATGAATTGTATATGTATCTGCGACATGGATCTCTAAATGATGCAATGTTTCCCTGCTTTGAATGATGTTGTTTTGTTAGATCTATTTGCGCATCAATGTTTTATTGCAGTTTTGGTATAATAATGTGATCTATTGAATGATTATGTGGTTTTGTTAAAACATAAGTTCAATGATCAGATCTGTTAATGTTGTGTTAAGCTGATTAGCATATGCACATGGTCCTCTCTCATTCTATGGAAACTTGGTTTCGTCAGCCCTCCCTTGAACATCTTGGGTGAGACTTCATTTATTATGTGGGTGTTTTCAGACAGGGTAAAACCTGTCTAGGCTGGTGCTCAGGGAGATCCCAGTGGTTTGGGTGTCGATAGAGAGGGAACCCCTATCGACTGGGTTTGTGTCAACAAATGGTTCCGTTGACGAGACCTGAGTGCGACTGAAGGAGGACATGTTGTGGCATCTCACTAAACCAAAAATCCAAGATTAGTTTGACCAAAAGTTACGATAGTTTGCTAAGAAATAAAATTAGAACCATGGACTGACAATGGATAAGTGGCTAGCAAAGTACATACACGATGGTCCACATGGGTATTTTTTCTCTGAATTTTGGATCATTTTGTATGAATGGTTGGTCTGTTTGACCTATCGCAAGAAAAATTTATAAGGAGGTGAGCCAATGTCCTAGACCCCAGAATTGATCCGAGAGTTGCAGGAGGTAGACAAGAGGGCATCGCGAGCTCAGTGAAGTCTGACTTGATAGTATCTTGGAAGGCTATATCATTGAGTTCATGGTTGATACAACCAAATCATATAGTGAAGCATAAAGGGAGTTCTTTAAGAGGCCATGAGGTAGTTTTCTCTTGTCACTGCAACTATCTATTAAGATGCTCATATGTGAAAAGGGCATATTGAAAATGCATCTTCAGTAGTAGAAATATGGTGTGCAGAGGCTATGGATACCATGGAGACAAGATGGGGGAAAAATGGAATGATACGAGGTAGATGGATGCAAATTACGACGATACTATGAGGGAAGCCAAGGAAGAGAGTGGTCTTATGAGAGGAGGAGCAAGGTTTTGACAAGAGAAGAGGTAGAGCATAGGGGAAGGTCTTGAGGCGATCAAAATGCAAGACCACAAAGGAATACCACACCAAAAAAAGTGACCCTACAGTGGCAATGAGGACGACCAGGCTATGCCTGAGGTAGAGGTAAGATCAAACCCCAACAACAACGTACCCACACCTTGGCACACTACATCACAAACAGAAATAAATGAAAGTTTAACGCCGACTTTCCAGACGTGCCATAAACACTCTAATAGTAGAAGATCAACAACTGCAGGAGGAGGGCCCAGAATGGCTGGCAAAGAGGCAAAGTTACCTCTGTTTCATGGGAATGGGAGTGAGGATCTAGAGAAGTACTGATTCCTATGTGAAGAAGTATGGACTGTCAAAAAAACAGTGGATGATGATGTCAAGAAGGGAAAATTGGAGACAACTCTTCGGGGTCCCGCACTGGATTGGTATATGAAGTTTATAAAACTTCCTAAGGGGAATCCGGCAAAGACCTTGGCTGAAGTCAGGAAACGAATAATTGAAGAGTCCAAAAAACCAAAATCTAAAGCGCAATACATTACAGAACTGAATGAAATTAAGCAGTATCCAAACGAGACTATTTGGGATTTTGATCAAAGGTTCAAGACACTAATGGAAAGATTCAGTTTTGAGATGAGCAAGATTCAGCATAAAAAATGGTTCATTGCAGCGTTACTATCTCATATTAGACTACCAATGATGCAATAGAAGGTTGAGACATAGAGCGAGGCTCTGAACATTGCAATGAAGTTGGAAGCTTCACCCGTTGGAGAGAATGCAGTCGGTATGAACCATATTCAGACACAGTTGGAGAATATGAAACTCTAGTTGCAAGCTATCAAGAAAGGAAAAGAGCACTGCGAATAAGTTTGTTGTACTCGATGTCAGATAGATGGACATACCAAGGATAATTTCTCATATTTATGAAACTACTTGTTGTCAGGCACGGGGACTTCACTTAGTGAACATCTCATATAGCACGTGCGATCGTGGGATATTAAAGAATACCCTTAATTTCCAGAAATATTGACCCAAACTCTTTTTGTTGAAACCCCCTCCCAATACTTAAAACCTCCTCCCCTCCCCTTTTTATACCTCAATCCTTATAAACCACCCTACCCACCCCCACCTTAAACCCCTCATCCCCCCCAATAACTGCAATATATTGGGTCAATTTTTAATAATTTTAAAACCCACAATATGAACTAACGTGATAAGATATTGGTCAACAAGTGAAGCCCCCGTGTTGTCAGGAGCGTCGAACCCATTGAGTTGTGGCAGTGTACCATGGTACCGAATTTTTCAAGTATATGGGAATTGGCATGAGGATTGTGGGTACATGCAGAAGATGGCAACGAAGCCGATGAACCTATACTGCACGTTTTGTTGATCTGTTGGGAATGAAGATAAGGATTATCGCGTATATGACCTACTCAAGGAAAGAACATATGACTCATACTATGTGAAGGGATAGGTACAACAACCGCAGTCATAGCCATAGCTACTACAACCACCACCTCAACCACAGTTTGTACCACAGCTGCGATCACAAATGCAGTTTGGGCAACAGTTACAACAACAGTTTGGGCCACAACCATAGTATAATCAGATGTATGTGGCTTCACCGTAGCCACAATATGTCGAGTCAGCACAGTATGTTCAGCAACATCCGAACCCCTCGCAATAGCAATTTGATCAACCGTAGTATCAACAAAAAGGAGGATTTCATGAAGGATTCCGAGGAGGACGAGGGGGAGGCTTTGGTCGAGGACAAGGATGAGGTCGCGTACCAGTGCATTGTTATAATTGTGGTGTACTAGGATACTATCAGAGAGATTTCCTAGAATTACAAGTGCAGTGTATGTATTGTATCATTATTGATCACACTATTGAGAATTGCCCACTACTAATCGCGAAGTGGCATGCAAGAAATGTTTCACAATTGTAGAACGATAACAAGTTGTAGAATTAGAACCAGTTGCAAAACCAGAATCAAGTGTTGAACCAGAACCAGTTGCAGAATCAGAAACATAACCAAATTCCAATTTAGAACAAGAATACAAATCAAAGCATGAATCCAACAATGAACCAGAACCATGGGATGACGGTTGCGATGATCTCAGCGGAGCCCAAAACACAGCACATTGATGTCACTGTCATCACTCGTGGAGGTGCGACAATAGAAGAAGATAGTCCATTTACACAAGTTCGGTTGGCTCGAAATAAGAAAGTGCAATTTGATATCAATACAAAGAAAGATACATTCTTTGAAGCACATGACGAGATGCACAGAAATTAGGCTAAGTTACCTATTTATTAAATGCCGACTGCTTTTTATTCAAGTTTGGAGGTGGGACCATCGCAACAACATGGTACCTTGCAAAACTTCTTTGAAAGTTGTTTGTTGCTGGCAAGAGATCCTGATGCTTTTGCTGATATTGAGAATTTGTTACATCAACCGGCTAAGGGGTGGAAGGACTCCGCAGTGAACTCTTTGCATAAGAAAAAGACAGGGAAAGCGATGCGGATGAATATTCTTATTGGGGACTATGAGGTAGATTCAGTCATCCTGGATCTAGGATCAGATGTCAACATTTTGACAAGACATACATGGAAAAATATGGGGAGCCCAAGGTTGGCTTGGTCCCCTATACAGCTGCGACTGGATAACCAGGCCATGGTAATGCCAATTGGCTGAGTTCTACACCTTGTTGTAGAAGTCAAAGGTATGAAAAATTATGTGGATTTTGATGTCATTGAGGTTGTTGAAGGAGGAAGTTCCTATCCCACATTGATGGGGATTGGATGGGCCAATGATAGTATGGTAGTGATCATATTTAAAAAGCATGTTATGAATTTAGAAAACCATGACATCAAGGTTATCGCTCCGATGGATCCAACTAAAGGGTGAAGGTATGTTGAGCTAGTGAAGGATGAAATTGTTAGAGGATGGGATCATGCATATAACATTTCAGAAGACTACATCCATATGACTGCCGATGGGGAACTTGGTTTGCACAACGCTATCTCTACGTCTTCTAATTTTGATGATTCTTTAGAGAACTAGCATATTCGCTTGCATGAGGTGTTAGTAAGAAAGTGTGGCTTGATTATGCATTCATTGTGTCGTGTCGTGACTAAGACTATTGAATTATCAGTATATGAAGGACTTTCCGAGATGTCTGAGTTTCAATTTGAATTTGAAGATAAGGTGTTAGAACCACAATGGTTGCTGACGTTAGAGGAAGCACTGAAGGTGACTCCAACATGTTGGTGGGCGATCCATAATAAATCGATCACTGGATGGTCGCAGTGTTGAAGATTGATGACAGTTCTCTTTGGAAATGCAGAACTATACCATGTTGGAAGGTACGATGGGTGAACAGTCCTGGTGATCATCTGATTGAGTGTCAGAACTTTTGGGAATTGTGACCAAAGGATGAGTGGGTCAATGCCTTTGTCCACACATTGGATGAAATATTGTGATATTGCTATGTATCAGCTGAGTTTCACAGAGAGATCACTACTTGGGAGGAATTGACGGTTTATTACAATCACACCTTCAGTTTCGTGGATGCCAATATCGATGTTCATAATGTGCTACAACTCATCTGCAACATTGTTCTGAAAGTAGTTCAGGTCTCATATCTAGTAGATCTGCATGCGCAGTGTCAGATGCAATCATTGATGGAATGCTACAATGTATTTGGAGAGCCAGATGATGATGATGATCTGTGGAATATCAATATTCTAGAAAACAGAAGGGAGTTGGTATGTGGCAGCACCTGACATACCAACGGATGCAATGAATAAACCATTGAAGATAAGGAAGGTCAACATTGGGATGGAGGAGAACCCAAAATTTGAAAATGTTGGGGACTACTGGGATGAAGAGACCATGGAAAAGATCACATACATGTTGCATGAATTCCAAGATTTGTTCCCTATGAAGTTTTCTGAGATGAAGGGGATATTGGGAGATTTATGAGAGATGAATATTTTGTTGAATCCATATTCCAAAATAGTAAGGAAGTGACTATCTCTTGAATCTACGATACAAGGATAGGGTCAAAGTAGAGCTCGACAGGACGGTAGAGGTTGGAATAATTGAGTCAATCAAAGAACCGGAATGGATAAGTCCTATGGTGGTCCAAGATAACAAGACAGATGAGGTTCAGATTTGTGTTGACCCAAGAAAATTGAATGACACATGTATGCATGATCCATTTCTGACACCATTCACTGATGAGGTGCTAAAAGGAGTAGGCGGTCAAGAAATGTATTCTTTCATGAATGGTTTTTCTAGATATCACTAGATCAGGACTGCAAAGGAGGATCTACATAAGACAACATTTTTTATGGAATGGGGTTATTTCTAGTACAAAATGACACCATTTGGGATGAAGAATGCCCTTGCAGTATTTTCTCAGGTTGTTTTTGCTGCATTCAAGGATTTTCTTTAGAAGTTTTTGCAATTTTACATGGATGACTCGAAAGTGTATGGATTGATCAGGGACCATCTGGAAAACCTGGGATTGATACTGGAAAGATGTCGACAACATTAGATCGTGATGAACTCAAAGAAGTGTATTTTCTGTGCACCATTTGGAATGTTGTTGGGTCACATCATTTGCAAGAAAGGACTATTGGTTGATCTTGCAAAGATTGCGCTGATTTTGAGCTTTCCACCACCTACAAATATGAATATGCTTAGAGCGATGTTGGGGAACATAGGGTATTATTGCAATTTCATCCGAGGTTATGATGTGATCATAGCTCTTATGTAAAGTTTGCTGAAAAAGGATACTATATTTGTATGGAGTCAAGAGTGTCAAGACATTTTTGATATGTTAAATGCCAAGATGGATCCTGCACCAATACTAGTTTTTATTGAATGGAATAAGGAGTTCCATGTTCATGTGGACGCATCGTCCATTGTGCTAGGAGTGGTGCTTGCACAACCAGGAGAAGGAGATCTTGATCACTTGATTGCTTTGGATAATTAGAAGCTGTCATCTGCGATGAAAAACTATACGACCAAAGAAAGGGAAGGTTTGGCGATGGTATATGCGCTACATAAGTTTAGGCATTATCTATTGGGCAGTCATTTGAAAATGTTTAATGAACACTCTACTTCAAAATACCTAGTCAATAAGACTGTGGTGTGGGGGAAGATATGCTGCTGGCTACTTATTTTCTAGGATTTTGATTTTTAGATCATTGTGAACCTAGGTCGCTTGAATGTGGACCCAGATCACTTATCGTGGATTGAGACAGGTGAGGAACCAACAAACATTGAAGACGGACTGCCAAATGAGAGGTTGTTCAGAGTTGAAATGGTTGATGATTATTATGATCAAATAATTCATTTTTTGTCAATGAGAACCGCACCAAAGGACCTTACTACAAGTCACAAGAAGCAGTTGGTGGTTAAGGCCTCGAATTTCTAGTTGATTGCTGGATAGCTCTATAAACTTGGACCCAATAAGATTCTACAGCTGTGTGTCTTACCGCATGAAAAAGGGTAGATATTGGAAGAGGAACAGGAGAGAGTTGCCGATGGACACTCTGGAGGCCGTGGTACCGCTAGAAAGGTGCTTTGTGCAAGGATTTGGTGGCCCACTCTTCATACTGATGCAACAAACTATGCATGGACTTGCGACATATGTCAAAGAATTGGAAAACCATCCTGGAGGGATGAGATGCCATTGGTACCTCAAGTGACGTTGCACCCATTTGATAAATGGGCGGTGGACTTTGTGGGACCAATTAAAATACCTGGGAAGAGAACCAGTGCGCAATAAATAATTACGATGACAGGCTATTTAACACGATGGGCGGAGGCCGCACATGTTGTGGATTTCACCACTGCAACAACAGCGTGGTTCTTATTTGAAAACATTGTTACTTGGTTCGGATGTCTAAGGATATTGAAGAGATAATAGGGGAGTCACTTCATCAATCGCACAATCAGTGCATTAACAAAGGAGTTGTAGATACAACATAAAAATAGTACCCTATATCATCCACAAGCGAGTGGGATAGTGGAAGCGTTCAACAAAGTTCTGAAGCATGCACTTACGAAAGTGTGTAACACAAACCGTGATGACTGGGATTTGAATATTCTAATAGTCTTGTCAACATATTGCAGCACTTGCAAAATATTGACGGAACATACACCATTCAAATTGGTGTATAGGAAAGAGGAATTCATGTCTATGGAGTACATTGTTTTGATCTTGCGCATCACAACAAAAATGAGCATGGATGATGAAGTCGTGTTAGAATAATGCCTAGAATAGTTGGTACAGCTCGGGAAAGACCGCTTTGTCACAGGTTTTCACCAGCACGTCAAGAAGGATAAAAAAAAATATTGGTATGATCGACATATAAAGAACAAATAGTTTCAGCAAGGAGACTTGGTGTTGTTGTACGACAGCAAGTTCATGAAGCATCCAGGTAAGTTACAGATGCATTGGTTAGGTCCATATCACATTAATTCCATTACTTCAGGAGGTGCATTTCAACTGTAGCAGTTAGATGGTGTGATGATACCAAAGCTAGTGAATAGTAGCAGGCTGAAGCCCTATAGGACGAGCTTGAAACCATGCGATGCTTGAAGCACTACGCAATGGAAAAAAAAAGATAAGTAGGAAGGATGAATAGATAGAAGGATGGCGGACTAGGAGGAAGAGGATGCAAAAGTAGGAGAGTTGGTAGTGCAGATAGGAATTGTTCACGATAGCCACAAGGTCGCGACATAGTCAAATCTGCAATAAATGTAGACAGTTAAAGCATTTAACCAACAACATTTATTGAAGTGACGCGTATTGATGGCGAATTTGACTGTTGTATTGATATGATCTATGGTGGATTTGGGAAGTTAAAGCATGATTTGGTCATGATGATTGACATGATTCGGTCATGATGGCCGAGGGATTGATTTGGTGCTATAAGAAGAGTTCGAATGCGGTCGGAAGTCGCCATTGTGCCAAGTGAATATTGGGCATAGTTGCAGAGTTACAGATCAGATTCATGTTGAGTAGGGTGAGTTTCCAAGTGGAGTGAGGTTGAGTACCTTTTGAGCATTGCAGGGCACTGGTACGACATCCAGAGTGAACCAATCACGGTTGAGATTTCGAGTGAAAGAGAATCACCAATCAAACTAGTAACCATTGAGGAAGAAGTTGCAAGTATGCCGATAGGATCATCAATGGTGCCGAGGAAGAAGAGGAAGTGTTAGAAGCCTAGATCCTCGACGTAGAAGAAGTGACAGACTAGAACATCTATGAGGGCATAAGAGGAGGAAGTTGTGCATACAAGTCCATCGAGCTGAGGCATTTTTGGATCAACAGCTCATGCAAGGATGTCTGCTGAGGATATCTGTGGGTATATACCACCTTGTTGTCCTAGTACATAGCCTAGGAAGCTCACAAAGAATGAGAAGTACCAAGTAAAGATGTCGGTGATACCATAGGGGATGGTATGCACCACAAACATCATGTCTGAACTGATGCAGATGAAGTATGATGACCATGACCTACTCGCATTGGAGGACATTACAAAAGAACCATATTTCTCGATGGTAGCAGTAGGAGGAGGCCCGATAGAATGCATTCCAAAGGACAGGGAACACAGGTTGAATAGAGCAGGACTGTTTGAATTGATTAACATGCTGCATTTTGGGCATTTGAAGGAGCTGAATGCCTATGTAAAGAATATTTTGGCTTGTTTTAATGGAGGAACATTGTGGCTGGACACACTAGTCACAATCACAGTGGCATTGATATCAGACATCACGGGGCTTCCTAAGGATGGGTCAGACCCCTCGTAGTATTTTAGAGGAAAGGATAATTACAAGAGGCTTGCAGAAAGGTTAAATAAGATATATTGGTTGCAACATGATGTGAGGGCTTACCATATCAACAATATCAATGACTTGGCAGTGTGCATCAGAGCAAGGATTTTGTCCAACAAAGTGGTCAGGAAGAACCACCCCATCCATTCCAATGAGGATGTCATAGGAACCGAGTGGTAGAACATTCATATATGCAAAAATGACCAATCCATCCATAACCAATGGACATTTCTATACCACCTCACTAACCTTTCTCTTAGCCCCAGTGGATGGCTAAAATAACCATGATTTTCTATGCTTTAACTTCTTAAAAGAACATAATTCAACAACTCTAGGAGTAATTTAATTGTGAGTAGATCCAGGGTCAATTAAAACAGAAATAGATTGCTCAACAATATTACCTGCAACTTCAACCATAGTTGACTGATGATATTCTTGGAGGTCCTCCAGTGCTGCATAAATCCTAAGGAAAATCCTTGCAACTTGACCCATAGTTTCAACTTCTTGAATGTTATGAGCTTGCCTCATATACCCATCCTCAAGTGGAAAATTCGTATGCATGTGTGGTCCTCCACATTTCTAGCATTAGAGTGGTTCTTTGTTCTATTGTGGATCTCTTGTATTTTCTCCCATCACTTTAGCTAGATTACTCATAGCTTGTGATGGTTGCTTATGTTGATTCCTGAAGTTAGAATGTTTGAATCCTTTCTTCCTTTTGTTAGAATTCTCATTCCTCTTGTCATTCTAAGCCTTATGGATACCAGGTTTTCCTTTGTTATGATCATAACAATACTTTTCCTTCCTGATAGCCTCTTATAGAGTTCTAGGATCATCAAAATCAATCGTGTCTCTCTATGCTTGAGGTAGCCCACTTAGGAAACGATGAATTTTCACCTTATCATTGATGTATATGACATACCTCAACCATTATAATAACTTATTTCCATATTATTCCATGTTCTGTTGTCCCAATCTCACCTCATGGAATGCTTTGATCTTGTCATCATAATGCATTTCAGAGAGGTATTTCTACTTAAAATAATTCTTGAACTACTTCCTCATTATCTTCTTGTCATTGATATTCCTCACCTTCCTGAGGTGCTCCCACCATATAGATTCTATTACATTTAGATTGAAGATGACCACTCTTTCCTTCATATTTCCTACGTAGTTTTGTACTTGGAAAAAAAAATTCATCCCAAGAATCCAAGCTTCAGCTTCTTGTCTAGTCTTTATCTCACCATTAAAGGTAGGAGGTCTTGAGTTATTAAACTCATCACATGAGTTGTTACTATTGCACCTCTTTCTCTTATCTCTATGAGATGAAGAGCTTGAACCCCCATTGAATCCTTCAGAGTTATTCAGCCCACTAGAAGATTTCTTTCTTCTTCTGGCACTTCTTTTACTTCATTCTAGATGTATTGCATGACACCCAAAGCTCATCCTCCTGTGGATGTTTGTTAAAATATGCAACATGAAGGCATTCAGCTAATGTTGCTCTTCTTGAGATTTAATCAGGCCTCTTATGGTGGCTACAATGTTTGGCCAAGTCTCTTGAAACCTTCTGTCGCTAGACTCTGTATCCGCATTTCCAACTTGGGAATTTTATCCCATAGCATCTTCCTCATGCTCATAGGGACTTTGAACATCATTCATGGTGTAGCTTCTCATGGATGAGCCAAAAAACCACTTTCTAAACTGCACTATGAGTCTGGAAAATGTGTTACTAAACAACATTTGTTAGCTGCATAACAATTTCAAAATTAGAAAACCATTTACTTACTGTCACTTGGCCCATCTAAGCCCCAATGTTGTAACCATAAGATCTACTAACTGTTCAACTTGGCCCATTTAATCCTAATTTTGCAACCAACACCTCTGATACCACAATGCAGTGTACTACAATGTTGGTATCAGAGGGTATTCTTCTCTCTTTTTAACTACTCATGATTTCCCATCCTGGCCCAATGCCACAACTCGCAGCTCTTGTACCACAATGTAACATCCCCATGCCCCATAACGTGGAATAATTGAAAATTTTTCTTCAAGAACACTTGTTCTCCTTTCAAACACAGGGCATGGGTGTTAACAAACTCTTCCACCTTCATTCTTAGGCTTAGAAAAACTATAACAGTCTTTCCACCCTTAACAGATCCTTTCTACAACTGGAAACACCATTTCCACACTCAACTTGTTCTTTCTGCACTGCGCCTTTCGCACTTCCACTTTTCACCTTCCACTCGGAACTCGGTAATTGGAACTTCAACATTCGATGGGAAGGTTCAACCATTATTCCTGTTGCCCACTTTTCCCCACTTGTGCAACCCAGGTTCTACGGAGCCTGCTAATCCAACAACTACCCGAGATACCGGCCTGATAGAGCAAGCCCCATCAGCAACACCTGGGAAGCATGCGCAGTATCACTCGAGATATCTCATAGATGGGTAACTGTCGGAACCATATTTACATGATTGTCGAGGAAGTATAGTCCCTTGGCTCGCAACCAAGGATTTCAATGAAGGCATTAGGGTGGCTAGACAGAGGAGTCAGTTCTACGCAAATGAGCACAACTATATGTCATCGCGCATGACCTGAATTTCCTTCCCCATCGCAGCTGGCACAGCTAACTCACATCAATCGACTCTATGACTTAAGTCAGGGTTCATAACAGAACTTGTACAGAATGATATATATTTATACAGTTTCAATTTAGCAAGATATTATGTTCATCCATCTACCAATTACAAGAAACTAACAGAAATTGAACCACATTTAACATTATATGGGAAGAAACTATTAATCAATCACATAAAGATTCACCACGTCAATCATTCATTTGGACACAAGAAATAATGTGGAAAACCATCTGGGAAAAACCACTAAGGTTCTCTTCATCTAGCATGAGAAAGGATATAGCACCTTGAAGTATGCGGGATGCAGACTGATCTTGAGATATGTCTTTAAGTTCAGGCTCATAGTTCTCATGCTCTCTGGTTCACTTTCCTACTCTATTCCTATTCCTAGTGGTCTGCTCCCACTGCAATCAGATCCACATCTCAACAGCCCCTCTAATGCTACCATACTCTTTCTGAGTCTACTCCTCTTCTGATCGCTATGACATTACAACATAATCGGCATCCCATTCCATGGACTACCGCTAAATAACAAACTACTACTGAAAACTGAACAAGGATCAATGAAAACATTATAGACCAACCTTCTAATGATTGCATCCTTCCTATTTATACTAATTTACATGGCCATGTAGGGCCAACTACATCCTGTTAGTTAGCCATCCCCATCAGCCACCTCTCTGGTTACAGCTATGGTGATCATGTCTGGACACGAGGCACTATCGGCATGACTTAAAAATATCTTCTCATACATGCCTATCTATAGGCTTACACCACCTTATACAACCATGATCTCTATTCTGCATCTGTCACTTTCCAGCCATTTTTCCCCTTCATGCTTCTGCGCTTTCCTTTCCTTTGTCGTGCACTTCTATGTTCTGCCTTCGCCGACCCTTTTTGTCCTTCATGCTCTTCCTTTGCTTCTATCATGCACGTAGTGCCTTTTCCTTGGCTACGCATGTGAATTTCCTTGTTATGCCCCTTTTTTAAGCAAACAGGCCCCCAACACTCACCTGTGGCTCATCCTGGGCCACTAAGCAAGGGACATATGAGCGGCCCGATCTGCGCAGTATTTCTTTGAAAAAATATAGAGATTATTTTTTTGTTTTTTTTAGCTTCGGCTACATATTAACTTGCGCAGTCCACTCCTTGCTGGTTTTTTTTCAAGGCAACCTTTTGACAAATTCTTGTGTTTCTCTCCTCCTGCTACCTTTAATCCAACCACTCTTCACATTTGGAATCACCTAAAGTAAATCAGCAAAATCAATCACAGAAGGTTTAGGGATACAAGAACCTATATCAGGCCCCTTCCCTTTCACTGACCTTTTACCTTTATCTTCAATCCTAGCATTGTCCTTATCATCACCAACCCCGACATTTCTATCTGAACTCTCCGAATATGTCTGCAAATCATTATCTTTGCTGAAGTGGAGATAAGCACATCAACATAGCTTGTTTTGTAGAACCATTTTAGAGGATGGGTAATGGAGGGTTCAATTGTAGAGTTTACTTGAGCCGACAAGGTAAGCTTATGTGCTTCTTATTGAGACCAATATCCCTGCAAAGAGGAATGGTGTCTTTTATCTGGGACTCTCTCATCATCTTGTCATAGTCCGCCTCCAATTTCACCAAGGGTACTTAGGGTCCCATTTCAACACAACAATCCATGTGGACTTGGTTCATCTCCCATTCTCATGCTCCAGAGATTTGATGCGCATTTGCTATGGCTTGTTCTCTTGTTCCGCTTCTTCAAGTTTCTCTCTTCTACAGTGCTTTCTTCACCACCCTCTTTTCCATATATATGATCTTTAAAGACTTGTCCATATTGAAAACTGGACAAATCATGCTATCATGGGTGGTGGAGGTGAGTGATTTGTCGAACTTTGACAAATTTCACCTAAGCAGCATAGAGTTCAGGTTGACTCTTTCCCGTTGGACCCCTCACATCTTGCTAAGAGCTCGAGATCCCTCCTGAAGGGGTATATTCCGTGGCCATCTTTCAAGCCTACAGAATTTGTGGAAGATGACAAGGACACTAGTTTGGACCCTGCAGAGCTTGTCAAAATGGGTTGGGTCTTTGGTCCCTACAGGATCCCGCTTTGGTGCCATCAACAGGGCCGCTACTCTACTGATCTACTAATAGCCAAGGATGACTTTGCTGAAGGCTTGTCAATGGGTTAAATCAACTGGGTGACTATCACCATATTTCTTCTTGCTGTCTGTAGATATACCCGACAAACTAAAAGCTGCAGCAACAATTTTAGCCCTCAAGGTTGCTCGGCAGGAGACTCTCCAATTCATTTGTAACTATATCTAGTGGGTGAGAAGCATAACACAGTGATGTCTTCTTAGTGCAAGCAAACATCGATCTTATAGGAATAGCATTGGGTCTTCCCTCCTGTAGGCTTGTCTAGTGGCATTATGAAGACAAGACGATCACCTCGTGTATTGGATTTCCTTCTTAGATATGCTATGATTACCGACATCGCCACTTTTGGGTAGTGATAGTCGTGAGCATGTGTGGATGGGATGGATGGCCACGGTAACCGAGTTCTCACACTTGATCTAGCTGCACCATTGTCTTGGTCCAAGTGCCAAGTCTCCACTAAATATTGATGCATTTAACGGTCTATCAGCACGTGCCAACTGTCTCGGATTTTCCATCACTTGCTTCATAACCAGTTTTGGTGGCAATTGTAATGTGTGTCATCATGTATGCACAACTTTTGCCTTAATTTCTATTGGCCTGCTACGCATGTGCGGTGCTATGGTTGCCTCCTAAATTCAAACATTTTAATTTTTATTTATTTATTTATTTTTAGTCGAGTGCCTTGGTCACATTTGCATACCTTATTTTGAACTTGCTATTTTCGGGTATGTTTGCGCAGTAGCATAGACCTTGCCTTGGAATGCATGCACCATTGCTTCTATCTTATCAACTTCCACTGCAACTTCCTCTTCTTGCATAGCCAATTGCTCCACCTGGTCATACTGTACATGCTCCAACAAGTCTTTCTCTATCGACTACAATATGCCTCAAAGCTTCTACTACATCAGCTGAATATGGTCTATGAGATTTTCTGCCTCTAACTCTAATTCCTAAACCTTGGCTTCCCTAGCTTTCTCCTGCTCGTGAAGGGTCTATACTTCCTGTTGGAGACTTTTGATCTATGCATGCCTAATGAAATTTTGCTGGAGGGGCAGTTTCTGCATGTCCACCTTCATGGAAGTGATGTGCTCATCTATCTCGTGAACGTGCTGTCTTATTTTCTCAGTTGTGTCATCCTTAAGCAATGTTTACCAAATGGTCGCAACATTGTCTACGGCCTTTGCGCAGATTGCTTCTCTGCCTTTAATTTTGTCAGCAGCTTTAGACACTGTTGTTCTTCTTTCTACCAGCACCTCTGGGGGTGTGCTTGGTATCTGCCATGCTTGCAAATCTTCTACTTGGAGCTGAAGATCTTGCGCGATCTTCACAAGCCTGGAAACTTTAGCCAAGGAGTCTTCATCAGCCTGCCCCACCTCTAGTGGAAATGCTACGATGACATTCTTAATGGAATCCACCAACGTGACATGACTTTGCTCCCGGGATAATATTTCCTACTCCTTCTCGGCCAGGATTTTGGTGTTCTCCTGCAATTCCCGCTCATTTCCTTGCAAGAGGGCCTTGCGCAGTTTGGCCTTCCTTTGGTGCTTTTCTTCCTGAGTAGCAACAACATTTTCCCTTAGCCTAATTTCAGTTACAGCCACCTATTGGATGTTATAGAGATCCTCCAAGAACAACTTGTATAAATCTATCTCAACGCTATTACCAGTAGTAGCTATGCTTGCCTCTTTAGTTGCTTCAAGTGCCTGCTTTTGAATGGGCACTTTGATCGGTGGGACTAATGTTGGTGCGACTAGTGGCACATTAGGATCAATGGCATATGTTTCAGCCTCCAGAGTGTCCTTAACATCGCTGACAATGGTTGTTAACTTATTGAGGTGGTCCTCGAATTCGTTGGCAATGTGCTCCTGCTGAGCCATCATCTCACGAAAGTTATCTTGCGAAACTTTCTTAATAGCATTGGAAAGTTCTTGCAACTCATCCTCAGTTAATATAGTGGTGTTCTCCCTTTTGTCAAATTTCTTCTTCTTTCAAGACAATTGGACTTCCTTGAGCTGCACACGAGGTTGTGTCTGATCTCCAGTATGCAGTTGTGTTGAAGGATGTGGGTCTGAGTCCTCCATATCATCATCATCCTCCATGTTTTCTTGCGATGAATCCACTTGGGCATCGTCACCTTCCTATTCTTCACCATTAAATTGATGAATCGGTGGTTCTTCTGCATTTAGGTCTTCACGAAGCGGATCTGCAAGTGGACCGCACCATTCCTCAGGCCATAGCTTGAAAATCACATCCACATTGTCATCAGTTACTATAAATCTAGCATGATGTATCCATCGCCATGGTGCTTATGTAAGTAGTAGATTGATATTATATATATCAGCTTCAAACTTGACAAAAGCAGCGTACATGTGCACAGTCGTGGCATGGATCTTGTGAGTTTGCCGTACAGCCTGTCGCAGTGCCTCTATGTGTAAGAAGAATACCACATTTTTATCCTAGTGGTGCTTGTTGTCGGTCTTGTCTTCCCATAGATTCTAATAGTTTTCCCCCAAACAGGATATCAGGACATCCATTTGTACATAATCCGGTGGGTCATCCCAGACAGTGAAGGAAATCAAAATTAGTAACCAGGAATAGTAGAATTTATGACCTTTCTTGTGTTGCACCAGCATCACATCTTCAAACAGGGTGTTTAGCAAGTACCACGACCAGTTGATTTTTCTCCCCGTGCACATAAATCTGAAATTTCTATCAACCTTGTGGAACATTGTGTCGGTACCACTTTATGAAATATTTTACAGGATAATATTTTTGCAGAAACCCAGACACTTTTTTCCTGGATGGGTCCAATTAAGTATCCCCGTCCTGTGTGCTGAAGGTTGTGCTTCCTCTTAATGTCCCGAGTATTATGCTTAGCGAGGTAAGGCATAGGATCTTTACCTTCGCTTGGGAGCCCTGTAATTCTCACTATCAGTTCAGAATTAACTGGGTATGGTTGATCCAGCCATAAGTATGCTCTATGAAAACAAACTAGTAATTTATTTACATACGTACTAGCCTATACGCTATGGACAAAATGAGGCATGAAAAACATGTTTGTTAGGCCTTTATTGGCTAGTCCCTCAGCCCACTCCTGTTGTTTGATTACCTTGACAGTAGATTCAGCAGCCTGCATTATGTCCATGTAGTTTATTATTTGCAATCCCTCTTGTTGCCAAGTGTCATAGCCCTGGAGTTTAAAAATAGCTAACGTGGGGAGGATGTCCTGAAGTAAGGGTATGTTGACATGGATCCGTGGTGCTATCAAAGTGGTCACTGGTTTCATTGGGAGATATGCATGCACTCCACTAGGCCTTCTTGGTCTAATGTAAGCTGGAAAGTTTGGGTTAGAATGTTCTCTCTATGGATCTGCCTATGGTAGTAGTTCTTCATCTTCATCGTCATTTCCCTAGTCAGCAGTAGGCGTCTTTCCTCACTCTCCTGGAGTGTTTGGAACTTTACGTTTATTTTTTCTCGACTATGGTTAGGCAGATGAATCGCCTTGAATAACTGGTATTTCATGGACTGGGTTTGGCACAGGACGCAAACCAGGGATTGGAATTGTTTGTGGCTTCCTTGTTCTTACCATTGCATCAGTCTTTGGTGATTACTGCAGCTGCGAGGCTTTGGCTGACTGTGTTTATAATTCCTCATCAATGGGGTAGCCAAAGATGACAATGGTGTTTGAATCCTCACTCTCACTGGGAATGTCAATTACCATGGGATTGAACGGGATGAAAGACAAGTGACAGGGTGAAGTTCTGTAATGGCTCGGCTCTAGTGCTCTCAGTGCGTAATAGAAAACTGTCTGGATGGAGAAACGAATATTTAGATATTGGACAATGTCTTTCAATCATCATTTGACAGAAGTTTAAGGTCTATTCATGCTCTTAGGTTTCCTTTTCCAATGCTTTCTCCATTAATTTCTATAGCTGACCTTTTGGGCTGTACTTGTCAAACTAGTAATGGTAACTAGTGATAAGATGGTTAATGAGAGCTAACAGTATGCCACCTTGCTCCTTGTACTGCATTGATTTAATGCCATGCAAGTGACCTAGTCGTACAAATATTTTGGCATGGATCTGCTGGTTAATGCTAGCCAACCTATCATTCCTGCTTTTTGCATTGTTTGGCCCCTAGTTGTCTTGCCACTTGCACACTTTATGTCACCTGCTTGGGTATATGTGATGATGTGACCACTAGGTGGTTTATTTATCATGCTTTCTATTGGTTCTATCGCAGTCCTGCAACAGAATAGTTTACGTATTTTGGCCTCTCTCTTTTTTTAACACATGTCGGAGTAAGGTTTCAGGCAACTGTCATTTACCAAACTTGCGACATGGGTACCATTGACCTCTCTGGCATTGTGTTGTGCCTATATCCATATTTTGCGTGATGGTATATGGCCTGAGCCAAGTTTCCTTTAGTTTCTGTGGGTGTGCAAATAATTTGTTGTCATAGTGTAGGATAAGTCTTCCTTATGTGGATGTCTTTACCCTGATATATTGATAATGGCATGACGGTAGTTGTTGTTGAGTTGGCTTAGTTTGCAACTGCAAAGGTGTCTTCATCCTTTCTAAGTATTCCATCATTCCCTTTCTTTCTATGCCGTTTAGAGGGAAGAGGGTCTAGTATTCCTTCAAGAGATCTGTGATTTATACAACTACTTCATCCTGCGAGTGATTTTGTATTATTCTATGATATTTACTTAGTTCAACTGTTTTTGGACCACCGAAGTTAGTCAAGTTCTCTTCTACGTCCCTAGGTATATTGTCTTGCTGAGTAGCTGCACTATGTTGGTGAGCATTAGTGTCGTTAATCTTCATGACTATACACCCATTTTATTTCTAGATTGTATTATGAATTATAGGGTGTTTGTCAACCTTTAGAACTGTATGTGTGACCTACTGGGTTCCTTGTCGTAGCTACTTAGAGTTATCACAGGTCTTGGGTTCCATATCCAAAGTGTATATGAAACTCTCGTAGGTGGGTAAATCCCTTGACTCAGTATCCATCCTTCACACAGACCTTGTGACTCTTGCACACCTTCTCATGGAGACTTCATGTAACCTATTTTTCCAATTCTCTAAAGCCTCCCCTGAACCAGAGTTACATGAACTCACACACTTCCATCTTAGGTTCTCATCTGTCGTTGGACTGATATGATCTTTGTGCATAGCTGTAACATTGTATATTTGATCACGATAGTCAACCCGCCCCTCATTATAAAGAGGTTCAACATATCTTTGCCACTCAAATGGATCAATGGGTGAGACTACTCTCATTTCCTCGTCTTCAAAGGAGAGGATCCTTTTCTTGAAATTTATAATTGTTTGATTTTCTATAGCCCAATCTATCCCTAGTAGTGTAGGGTAAGGATTTGCATCATATACAATGTTGATGACCTCAAAGTATGCATATGTGTGCAATCCTTCACTATCGACAATGACATTTCTCAATCGTCCAATGGGTAGCACCTTTGATTGATTGGAAAGATGTAGCTGGATAGGAGACCAGTCCAAGCGCTGTTTACCCATGCTTTCCCAAGTCTAGTGGGTTAGGATATTAACATTTGACCCCATATCTAAAATAATATAGTCCATGTCATAATCACCTATCCGCGCAGTCATTCTCAATTCAAGGCCAGTCTTACATTTTCGTCGCACTTGTTTAACCTTCTTCTCAATGTGTGGTACTACAAGGATCTCATCTATTATTGCTTGTAGATCTGCAATAGCATCTTTATCTTGGATTAGCATCAAACAACTTGATAGAAGAGGTCTCAGCTTACTAACCTCGATTGAAGCTTTCTTCTGCAACAGGTGTTGGAATCGTTCAGGCATGTCCTTGACTTCTGTTGAAATTGATGGTACATCAAGGCTTATGAATTCTGATTGCACATCCTATAATACTTCTTTCTACTTCAGGCTAATCGGTGATTCTTTTTTTTGCGCCGCCAACCTCGCAGCGGTTGTGTTTGTTCTTGTGGGTTCTCTCATTCTACTCCAGTCATCGCACCTCCTCTTGTTACGGTAGCAATGTTCAGGTCTCATGCTTCATCCATGATCATCTAAACATTCGCATTTGTATTCAGGTTCAGGTTTAGTGGGGGGTTGGGTGCAGCAATAATTCTTGGTTGCCACTTTGTGATCAATTGAGGACATTGTTAAACATTATGGTCTTAACCCTTACAATATGAGCATGTCCTTGCAGGCTCCAAACAATCTCTAGAAAAGTGACCTACTTGTCCATAGTTATAGCATGTAACTAGACCCCTCCCCCTAATAAATTCTCCTCTTCCACCTCATCCTCTAAATTTTCCATTGGCCCTTCCCTGAGGGTGTAGTTTCTCTTGTGGGTGCTGATTCTGCTAGTAGTTTTG
Source organism: Pseudotsuga menziesii (assembly GCA_001517045.1). Classification (NCBI taxonomy): domain Eukaryota; kingdom Viridiplantae; phylum Streptophyta; class Pinopsida; order Pinales; family Pinaceae; genus Pseudotsuga; species Pseudotsuga menziesii. Next base: position 344,514 of record LPNX011098106.1, read on the forward strand.
CTAATAGGGGTTTTACTGTATGTATGGCTGTTGAAGCGCATACAGCTATTGGTACTGATTAGCTAGAAACTGTGCAGGTTGGTACGAGGCTTGAGCCTGTTCAACCTGAGGGAACCTCTCATTTTTCATTAAGTATGTATCAAGTGTATTCTCTTTCAAGATATGGTATGCTCTACAGTCTTTTTCAGCATGTCCTACCGATCTACAAAATTTACAAAATAAGTTTGCAGGGGTACTTACAACCTTCTACAAATACACACATTCCTCATCACGGTGACCTCTTGACTCGAATATACAACACCAGGGCAGCCCTTGCCCATTTAATGGGTTAGGTGCACCAGATGTGACATAATTCATGAAGGTCGGATAGTTTCCCTTGGTGTGTCCGTCCGTTCTACATTTTGCGCACCACAAGTACTCTTGTCCTTCTTTTCCCTTCTTGATATCATGAATTTGTAATGTGAGGTTGGCAAGCTACGACTGAATTTGTATCATTCCAGCGGCACCATCAGCAATAGGAGAGGCCTCTAGCTTCATCACCAGCTCCAATGCTTCTGTCTGCGACTCAATATTCTATTGCATCAATGACACTCAGATGTGTGGAAGCTTACCTTAGCCATCAGTCTCTTGAATCTTTGATCATAATCCCACATAGTTTCTGCTAAATCCTATTCAATCTCCTTAATATTCATAATACATTGTGACTCTGATTTGGGTTTTCTTAACTCTGAGATCATTGTAGCTCATATTTCCTCAAGGGTCTTATATGGTGTTCCAGCTGGTATAGAACAAAATTTCATGAACCAATCCAGGGCGCGACCCCTTAAGGTCGTAGTCATCTGTGCTTTCTTGACATTAGCACCATGGACCAAACGTACCATCCACACAGCTTCATATAGGAACCAATGTTGTTCATGGTATTCCATTCCATTTCCATTAAATGTAGGTAACCAGATGTCTATCACAGCCATTGGGTTAGCATTCAGGCTCTCTGGGGCAGGGTTCAACTAAGTTGCACCTTTTGGTGCACTATTTCAGGACTAGTGCTATCCGAGTTAGAGGTCTTTTAGATGATGAGAATATAGATCTTGTCTCAGGTGATATATCTGGTGTTATATAATTGTGCTCTGACCCTGAGGTCTTTTCAGAGCTATCTGGATCTTCAGGTCCTTCCGAGATAGGGCTATAGTCCTCTTCTTTGTCGCAAGACCCTTCGTCTTCACATGACCGAAGTTTTTGTTTGCTTCCTGTTTGTGCCAGAAATTGCTTCTAAGGCCAGAGAAACAAGCATACACAATCTGAAATATAAAACTCAAATAAAACTAGGGTTTAGGGTTTGTTTAATGTGTTTTTTGGTTGTAAGCTTTGAGAACAAGCAGGGAATACATTCAGAAACAAAATAAAAACAAAATCATAAACAGAAACTGATAATATATGCATAACATATCACATAAGATCCAACAGAGAGACCATGTTGAGGTTCATACATAAAGGACAAGCACTACCAGCAAATACACATTAACTAGTAATGAATTTATCATTTAAGGAACTAAACAAGTTCAGAAATGAAACCAACACAAAGAAACTGAAGGGGAAAAATTCATATATTTCATTATTTCATCAGCAAATGCTTATAAGAGTCACAATACTTAGCTCTGAACAAGTCTGAAGATACAAATAGTCTGCAGACCTCCTGTAGCTCCCAAAAATCAGAACCCCTAAAAGTGTCTTTCTAACCCTTCTAAATAGTCATCTCTACAAAAATCAGTTAGGTCTCTAAACCTAACTGTCTCCATCGACTTACTAAGGTAAAGCAAAAAGTACATTTTTACAAAATTACAACATATGCTAAAAATAGCACATCTTTAACAAAGTGTTTATCAAAAATATACCACTAACTAAAAGCATAACTGATTCAAAGCTCCTTCGATGCTTCAACAAGTAGTGCTATACCATCTAGGCTTTGAGCTTTTCTCTTAGTCTTCTTTTTCTCCTCCTCCAGCTTAGTCATCCTTTTGGTGAGCTTCTTGTTTTGCTGTTGCAAGCTCTTTACTGTGTTTTCCAACTTTGTATAGTGTTTGTCAGTAATTCTTTTCCTTTTGAGAACCTCTTTGGATATTTATGATAACTCTTGAAAATGATTTTTAACATCCAACAGTTCTCCTATAAGCCCTCTGTTAACCTTCAATAACCCATCATTAACATCCTGCAAGTGCTTCATCTGTTTCTTATATTGCTGAATATTTTCCTGCAAACTTTCTTTTATCAAAACTAGGGATCTCAGGTATATTTGTATCTCTTATTAACAAGTCTGTGAAACCAACAGGAATATCAGGATCCTTCAAAATACCTGCTTCTCTGAGTATAAACTCATCTTCATCTTCCCACTCTTGATTTTCAACAGGACACATTTTAGCTTTCTCTTCTTGGTGTTGTCTTAAAAGTTTATTTTTTATCTCAAGAACTATTTCAGACAATTCAGACTTGGGCTGCCCAAACTCTTTTACAAACTGTGATTCTTTCACCTTTGCAGGCTGAGAATAAGAGGAAGGTTTAGCAACTGATTTCCCTTTGCTTTTGCTGTCCTTTTTACCAATTTATACTTCTTCATTTGAGGAAGTGTCAATCAAAACAGTTTCTTGTTTGGAATTCAATTTGGGATTAAGTAACCTCTTCATATTCCATCTTAGTTTATTGGTTGGCCTAGTTTTAGGCCTTCTATATGAAGCTACAGTCCTTTTCTTCTTATTATTAGGTTTGGCTGCTTTGATCTTTGAAGTGAGGAATTCTTCACAGGTTTCAGCATTTAGCTCTGCTTCAGCAATTGGCTTCTCATCTTATAATAAGTATCCCTCATCCTCAGACAAAATGGTGAGGGGTCTTCTTTGTTTGGTTTGAACTTCATCTTCAGGTATAGCAGCTTTTTCTTCAACAACAGTTTTAGTTTCTTCAGAATCTGCTGCTGGTGTCAATTGAGGACTAGGATGCAATTTTTCTTTTGTAAACAATGAGTACCTGCCTGTAGGAACAACTCAGCACAATGAGGGAGCTTCTCAATCCAGGTTAAGTCATTGGGCTCAGCCCTATTCACTTTACCACTTTTACCACTCTTGCCCATCTTTTTTCCTTTAGAAACTAGAAGATGGCTGGCCTTAGGGTTCAGAAAATGCTCTATGAACTGGTTTTCTGCTTCTTCAAACTTCATCACAATTACCTGCACATTTCTGGATAGACCTATTTATTTTTAAAAGATAAAGTAAAACTTCCCAACAGGAGGACAAATTCACATCACTGAGGGCTTCAATGTTCCTTTGTGTTAACAAAACAAGATAGGTCTGTGTATAGGTTAACTGCAAAAAGTTTGAAACTAATTACCAATCAGACTGTTTTTAAACAGAAGACCATCTTAACCCTGTAAAGCAAACTGTATATCAGTATCTACATCCTGTCAGCATGATTCATGAACATCTCTGCACAATGAAGGTATTTCATGAATGAACTTTGTTGTCACTTTAAGATTTATTGTAGACTGTTCATCTCAAATTTATCTCTCTCGGCTCATCAAACTGATTATAGGTTTTCCTCTACTATTCAAATCCTTGTTTCCTTCATCTGTTTCTAAAAAAAATTAATCTCTACACCTGACAACCCAGGTTTCGCCAGCAACTTTTAGGTATCATATATATTATTCATTGGGACAAGAGACTCTCATCGAACCCTGTGTATCAATACCGACATCATTCTTCAAAACCATTGACTTTGCAAATGTGACAACAATTCACTGACTTCTTAGGCTACTGAAGACCACCTGTGTGAGCGGTGAGTAAAACCAAAACATTCTGCAATATGTCTACATGATGCTTCCTGTAGAATTAGTCTCAAAAATGGAACTAGGTCTGCCAACAATCCTAATTAGTCAACTCATTAAACCCAACGTGTATGAGTATCAGAGCTTTTGGTGTGAATTTGAGGGCTTAAACATTAACAGCTTTCACCCAGACTGTCTCGAAGCTCAAAAACTGAATAGTTTAAACCTAGGGCTATTTTTAGTGCTCTGTTCCACAAAACTTTTCAGAATAGCTTAGGTAACTATTTCTTGGGTCAGAATTTCATTTAGGAGCATATTCTAACCTCTCCATCGATCAATTTTATTAAAATGAACCCACCGAGGAAATCCCCAAATTTTCAATTACAGGGGTTTATTGTAAAATACCTGCCAAATGATCAATTGCAATGGTTTAAACACACATCCTAAGCTATCAAATGCTTCTCTTCGAGTGTACAAATGTCTTTCTATGATCACTTTGACTGCAAGTAACGGAATTGAAAATCCCTAGTTTCCCGTCAGTCTTCAATACCTTGCTTCTATTTTGCAGCGACAGAATCCATCTTTTTAGCGGTTAAGTTTAATCCACGAACTTTCTTTTCCTCTGACAGTGCATGTGAAAGGAAAATCATGCCACATTAGACTGATATTTGCTGCTAACTGTCAAACCAACCCGCATTATGAGCAATGATGGCCATGATTTGTTTCACGACTTAAAACCACCTGGAATCGTGTTAAAACTGAAGCTTACACGTATCAAACAGATCACAATATGAGATTAGTCACCCACAAATTGAAATCATGACAAAAATTTGCTTGAAAATCGAGAAAAAAGATGGCTGCGATATTCTTGTAGCGCGCCCTTTGTAATTTTTTGCTCCAGCGCTACAAGAATATCTTTAGTGCTATTTTTTTGCTATTTTTCAGCTTTTTGACATTTTATAGGAAACTTAAAAGTTGGTTGAGGGATGATCATGCCTTGGTATGTTTCAAAATAAACATTTGTGAATCAACTTTTTGATAAAATGACTTTTTCTTTAACCCCATTAAAATGCAAAGGATCAAAAATTAAAACAAAACTATAAACACCAAGTTCAAAAAATCATCTAACAACCAAAAGAGTCCCTAAAGGAAACTAATAATGAGACTTAAAACTAAAATTTACTTCAAATAAAATGAAAATCAAACCAAAATTGGAGAAGTCAAACCAAAATTGAAGAAAAAATTTACTGACTTAACATCTGGCTCCAGCTGCGGGATGAAGTCTTCCCTGCAAGGCTTCAAGAACCTGTAGACCAGTGCCTTCTGTCTTCTATCTACTTGTCTGCAAACTTCCATTGGGCTATGGAGTCTTTATTCTATCTCACTCACACCGGTATGTACAATGATCAGTGAAAAAATGCCCTTATAAACTGTAAAAATGTTTGAGGAATCGTCCATTAACAGGGCTGGACAACTCCTCACCTTCCAAGGACTGCAAGATAAAAGTATTGTTTTCTAGAACTTTTGATACCAGAAAAGGGCCAAAACAAAGATTGTCAAACTTACTATGTTTACTCTTTTGCTCCTTCCTTGCATCCCATCTTAGAACCATCTCACCTTCTGTGAAAGTATTGTCTTTAATGTTTCTGTCAAACCTGTTTTAAACCTTGGCTCTGTACAGCTGTGCTTGTTCATCCACCTTCTCTCTATTTTGCTGTAACTCTATCATTTCAAAGATCCTCCTTTGCATATCATCTGGTTCCTCTTGAGAATTCTAGAGGAATTTTATCACTAGAATTCCCAGCTGAACAGGAAACACTGCCTCTGTACCATAAACCAGCTGAAAAGGAGAAGTGCCAATGGCCTGTTTCACTGTAATCCTATCTGCCCACAATGCATACTTCAGCATTGAATCCCAAGACCTTTTGTTATGCTTCAGCAGTTTCTTGATGCTTTGAATGATATTCTTGTTAGATGATTCAGCCTGGCCATTTCCCTGAGGATAATAGGGAGTTGAGTGCTTCAGAATGATGCCATTTTTCTCACAAAAGGCCACCATTTCCTTGGATTTCAATGCCTTGGCATTGTATGTTATTAATCTTTGTAGACAGCCAAACCTGCTCAGGATATTGTCTTCAATGAACTCCATAATCACCTTACATGTAGCATTCCTTGTAGGAATGGCTTCCACCCATTTTGTGAAGAAATCTGTGGCAGTAAGAATCCAGTGATGTTGTCCTGAAGATGCTGGGTTTATTTCTCCAATAAAGTCCAGACCCCATTGCTGAAAAGGGGCATTGACTGCAATAGGCTTTAAAGGCAAAGACAACAATTTCTGTTTTTCAACAAATTTTTGACAAGGAACACAGGCCCTTACCTGCTGATAAACATCTGCAAACAAGGAGGGCCAATAGTATCCAGCTCTCAATATTTTGTAAGCTGTTGATTTCCAATATTTATGCCCTACACAGGCTCCTTCTTGAGACTCTAAAATCACCTTTCCTATTTCAGATTGATCCAAACACCTGAGCAAGATACCTCCTGGATCTTTCCAGAACAATTGATCCTCTACCAAACAGTACTTAGTAGCTTTAAGTTTCAGAGATCTGGCAGCTTTCCTGTCCAAATGATCAGGACATTGCAGAAATAGTAGAAAATGAACAATATCAGCATACCAAACTGAAGATGAATAAAAATCCATGATCTTTTCTTTCTCCTGAAGTGCTTGGTCTTCTTCAGGCACTGATTCTTCAGCCATGACATACAGTCTTAGAGCTTGACAATTTGAGTCAGCCAGCAGCCTGGCCAAACCTTGTCCCTTTACAAGCTTAGTAGGTCTGATTTCCACATCGTACTCCATAATCTTTGCAATTCATTTCCCTCTCTTTCCTTAACTGTTGGGCTATGTCAAAACATCCTTCATTGCAGCATTTGGAACAAATGAAACAACCTTTGAATGCAAGACATAAATTATGAAAAATTTCAAAGCCTTTACCAAAGCATAAGCTTGCTTCTCCAGTATACTGTATTTCAGCTCAGAATCCCTGAGGGTTTTGCTGAAAAAGGCAATAGGCTGTTCCAAACCTTCCTTATTTTTCTGAAGTAAGACAGCTGCAATTGTATCCTCTGAAGCGAATGAAAAAGTAAGGAATTCTTTGGTAAAATCGGGACTTACCAAGACTGGAGCTTCAGTAAGAGCTACCTTGATCTTCTCAAATGCAGCCTTTGCCTCAACAGTCCACCTGACTTCCTGATCTTTCTTCAACATGGCTGTGATTTGCTTGATGGTTTCAGCAAAATTGGGAATAAACCACCGCAGAAAATTTTACTTGCCAATGAATGACTGAACATCTTTTTTGCTCCTGGGTAAACTAATCTTCAGTATTGCTTTAACTCTTTCAGGATCTATTCTAATGCCATCAGCAGACACCAGGTGACCAAGTAGTCTACCTTCTTACACAGCAAAATGTGACTTTTTGGGGTTCAGGGACAGACCAAATTTTTTGCATTTTTGGAAGGTTTGCCTCAAGTGTTTCAAGTGTTCATCATCAGATTTTGAAAATACAGTAATATCATCAAGATAGATAACAACAAACTTATCTTTTCCCCAACAAATGCAATGTCCATTGCTCTCAGAAAGGTTGCTCCAGCATTCATCAGACCAAAGGGCATCTTGTCATACATGAATGTCACCCAAGGAGTTGTAAAGGCTGTCTTTTCCTTATCATCAGGGTGCATGGCAATCTGATTGTACCCTGAAAATCCATCCACCATGGAAATCCTCTGTGTTCCGACTACCTGCTGTGATACCTGTTCAATCTTCGGAAGAGGATAGTTATCTTTTAATGAAGATATGTTAAGATTCCTAAAATCAACACACAGTCTTATCTCCCCATTCTTTTTCCTGACAGGTACAAGATTTGCAACCCAGGAAGAGTACCTGAGAGGTACTATTATCTTAGCATCCAGCAGCTTCTTTACTTCCTTTTCAATCACAGGAAACAAAGCTGGATTGATCCTTCTTAGTTTCTGTCGGTAAGGCTTAACATTAGGCTTGAATGGGACCTTATGCTGAATGATTGCTGTATCATAGGTTATTAACTCTTCATAAGACCAGGAAAACACATCCACATGTTCTTTCAAAATCTTGATATACCTGCTTTTTTGTTCAGCTGTCAGAGATTTAGAAATTTTTACCATTTTCGGATTTTCTGCAGTACCAATATTGCAGTCCTCTACATTGTCTTCTGAAGATTGGACTACTGGTTTAGAAGGTGTATCATCCTTGGTAAATATTCTTTCTAAAGGCACTAAACCTTTAGGGATAAAGTTACTCTTCAACTCAATGATCTTATGACCTGCAATCTCACCTTCAGGAAACTCATTTTCAGCAAATACATTTTCAGCAGACTCATCTTCAGCAGACTTATTATCATGTTCTTGTTCTTCCTCTCCATCCTGATCAATTTGGGCATTTGAAAACTCATCTGTAAGCTCAAGGAATCTCTTAATTTCAATGTCATCTTCGAATACCCTCTAGTGATTCACATTATCAGGTACACATGGTCTGTATCTAACCTCTATTAGATACCTTAGCTGAGTAGTCTTAGGAATTCTGAAGTAGGTGGCTGCTAGAGCTAATGAGTCTGCAGTTTCATTGTGATTTCTTGGAATATGAGTGATATTAAATGCTATGAAGTAATTTTCCAACATATCCCATACCTCGTTCCTATAGATCTTCAGCAAACCCTGCTTTACTTGATATTTGTTCTTCACTTGTTGAACAACTAACTCGGAGTCGCCAAATGCAGCAATTTGCTAAATGTCTAAGTCTTTTACAGCCTTCAATCCCAGTAGCAAAGCTTCATACTCAGCAGTATTGTTAGTAGTAACAAATTCCAACTTATACATGAGTTTCACTGTCTCACCTCCAGGAGAAATGAGCAAAACTCCAGCTCCAGCACCCTCTTTGCAAGAGGATCCATCAAAATACAGCTGCCACAATGCATCTTCTTCTTCTCTGCTGTGTTTTATAGGCTGATCTTTTTCCACTTGTAACAGACCACCGGAATCATCCTCATCACTGAAATTTAACATACAGGTACCAAGGTATTTATCAACAGAGTACAATGGGTGATTAGTGGGGTTTTTATCATTTGTGACTATGTAAGCAAATTGGAGCTCTCTGTATAGTCTTCTATTTTCCCCACTGAAAACAGGAATGGTGGCATATGAAAGGTCCATCTGTAAGGTTCCTCCAACCTTCTTTGCCCAGGACCTTGAAAGAAGCAAACCAAACTTGGGTGTGATATCAGCTACAACAACATCCATTATAACACTTTTCATGGGCAACTAAGCAAGGCTGACAACCATGTCTTTAATTACTCCTAGACACTTCACAGCTCGGGAGTCAAAAGCATATAGATCATGGTAAGGTTTGGTGATACTGAGACCAAGGGCTTCCATCACAGCTTTGGGCATTAAGTTATGGGATGCTCTCGAATCTAACAGACAATTGTGGATCATTTGATCATGGATAGTCAAGGTGACTTAGAAAGGGGGTGAAGCACCAACCTCATTTTCTGTTTTCTCAGCTAAGGCAGATCCAATGAATATCTTTGGGATTTCTTCTTGCAAATTTACAGTATCAGAAACAGGCTAACTACTAGCAGAATTCATCACTTTCAAAACTGTTTGTTTATATGAGGGATTCTTTATTAACTCAGTCAATGGTACAGGAATTTTCAGTTTTCCTAATTCAGTTTCCAAATTGAAATTCTGAACAGCTTTGTTTACCTCTTCAATTTCAGCATTCTTTTTTGATTTTTCTACAGATTGCTTCTTTTCCATGACAGGATCAGGTACTTGTTTATCAAGAACAGTTGCTGTAGGAACATTTGCAGCAGGAAAATTTGTAGTAGGAACATTTGCAGCAGGAACATTAACTTTCTTTTTCTGGGCTTGCACCACCTGTTTCGGGCCTGATCTGAGATTTATAATCTTCTTAGGTCCATTCTATTGAGCAGCAGCATTTACAACAGTTTTCTCAAAATCTAAATCATCTTCAACTTCATACATGCCAGCCTCATAGTATTCAGAATTCAGAAAATCTTCTTCAGTAACAAAACCTGCAGACAATCCATCTCCAAAGTGGTTCATATCCTGATCAGTTTCAGTCTCTTCAAAGAGCAGCTGTTCATCAACCTCTTCTTCATCAGCTACATTATTTTGAAGATGTGGGGGCACTCTTTGATCCTCATTCTCCCTCCTTTCTCGCTGGATGTCATTATTCCTTCGCTCTCTTGGTATGAATCTAGGAGCAAACTGCCTTCTGAATTGATTTTGGTTATTTGGATTCCTCTCAGCTTCTGGAGTAGGTTTGGAAGAATTCTTTTCAAGCTCTAGCTTGTTCAGCTTGGCAGTGAGAATATTCACAAGCTTTGCCATCTCATCTATTTTGGCTTCAGCAGACCGAGGTGCAGCACTTGTTGAAACAGCTTCCATCTTTCCTTTTCTTTCATAAATCTGCTGGGGTGTTTCTTTCTTAAGTCTGTTTGAAGCTAGTAAATTGGACTCTACCTCTAATGCTGCATCTTGCATGTTTAGCAAAGTGGTAGATCTCCTTTCTCTGAGTAATAAAGAAAATTCGTGATCAAAAGCATTTGCATAGGTAAACTTAGTTGATGTTTCAGTAGGTTTAATCTGCTGGAATCTTACTATACATTTTGTTAAACCTTTAGAAAACTCAACAACAGTCTCATCTTTCTTTCTTCTGAGAGCTCCAAACCCAGTTATAGAGTAGGTGTGGTCCTTTGTGTCTCCCCATTGCCTCAGGAAAAGATCGCGAAGTTCTTCAATTATTGTGATTGAGTTGGCAGGCAACTCTCTGAACCACTTCCTTACATCTCAATCAAGGCTCTGAACAAATACCCTCATCCATACATCTTTTATTTCAATGTTCTGATTGTCAGCATAGCTGAGGAAATCCTCCCAGTGTTCTTCAGTAGTGGTTTCCCCCTGCCCATTGAATCTAGGCAGATACTTTTGGTAATCATGTCCAGGCAAGGCATGTAAAGGCTGAGGTAAGACTAATGGTGCATACCTGGCTGCTACCATTCATTCCATCATATCCATGGGTGGGTTTTGGCCTACCATTTTGGACTGAGGTTTTGAAGATGAAGAAGCTTGACTGGAACTTGTTTGAGGAGAGCTCTTTCCTACTTTCAGCTGAAAGAGAGGTATTTTACCAGGAGAAGCAGTCTTGGCTTTCAAAAAGTCCTGAGGATTAGTAAAGATCTGAAAGGTACTCTCAGGAATAGTAGGTTTTATCCAAGGTGAGGTTTCAGTTGGATGTGATGAATCACCCAACTGGTCAGGGTCACAGGAGGCTGGTAAAGATTGAGACCTTCTGAGTTTTCTTGTTGTTTTTAAAATCTGTTATGGGTCAGTCACACCACTCAGCAATGGAGAAGTAGGTCTGTTCCTGGTTCCAATTCCTCTAGAAGCCACTGTGACAACTTGGTGAAAAAAAAGCCTTCAAAGTGCTGGTTCAAGTCCACCTCTTAAACCAGGAAAACTGATAAGTATCCCAGGGAAGATATGCTTTAGATTCATCCCCGGCAACGGCGCCAAAGATGTTTGTGCCAGAAATTGTTTCTAAGTCCAGAGAAACAAGCCAACACAATCTCAAATATAAAACTCGAATAAAACTAGGGTTTAGGGTTTGTTTAATGTGTTTTTTGGTTGTAAGCTTTGAGAACAAGCAGGGAATACATTCAGAAACAAAATAAAAACTAAATAATAAACAGAAACTGATAAAGATGCATAACATATCACATAAGATCCAACAAAGAGACCATGTTGAGGTTCATACATAAAGGACAAGCACTACCAGCAAATACACATTAACTAGTAATGAATTTAACATTTAAGGAACTAAACAAGTTCAGAAATGAAACCAACACAAAGAAAATGAAGGGGAAAAAGTCATATATTTCATTATTTCATCAGCAAATGCTTATAAGAGCCACGATACTTAGCTCTGAACAAGTCTGAAGATACAAATAGTCTGCAGACCTCCTGTAGCTCCCAAAAATCAGAACCCCTAAAAGTGTCTTTCTAACCCTTCTAAATAGTCATCTCTACAAAAATCAGTTAGGTCTCTAAACCTAACTGTCTCCATCGACTTACTAAGGTAAATTAAAAAGTACTTTTTTACAAAATTACAACATATGCTAAAAATAGCACATCTTTAACAAAGTGTTTATCAAAAAGATACCACTAACTAAAAGCATAACTGATTCAAAGCTCCTTCGCTGCTTCAACAAGTAGTGCTATACCATCCAGGCTTTGAGCTTTTCTCTTAGTCTTCTTTTTCTCCTGCTCCAGCTTAGTCATCCTTTTGGTGAGCTTCTTGTTTTGCTGTTGCAAGCTCTTTACTGTGTTTTCCAACTCTGTATAGTGTTTGTCAGTAATTATTTTCCTTTTGAGAACCTCTTTGGATATTTCTGATAGCTCTTGAAAATTATTTTTAACATCCAACAGTTCTCCTATAAGGCCTTTGTTAACCTTCAATAACCCATCATTAACATCCTGCAAGTGCTTCATCTGTTTCTTATATTGCTGGATATTTTCCTGCAAACTTTCTTTATCAAAACTAGGGATCTCAGGTATATTTGTATCTCTTATTAACAAGTCTTTGAAATCAGCAGGAATATCAGGATCCTTCAAAATACCTGCTTCTCTGAGTATAAACTCATCTTCATCTTCCCACTCTTGATTTTCAACAGGACACATTTTATCTTTCTCTTCTTGCTGCTGTCTTAAAAGTTTATTTTTTATCTCAAGAACTATTTCAGACAATTCAGACTTGGGCTGCCCAAACTCTTTTACAAACTGTGATTCTTTCACCTTTGCAGGCTGAGAAGAATAAGAAGGTTTAGCAACTGATTTCCCTTTGCTTTTGCTGTCCTTTTTACCAATTTCTGCTTCTTCATTTGAGGAAGTGTCAATCAAAACAGTTTCTTGTTTGGAATTCAATTTTGCATTAAGTAACCTCTTCATATTCCATCTTAGTTTATTGGTTGGCCTAGTTTTAGGCCTTCTATATGAAGCTACAGTCCTTTTCTTCTTCTTATTAGGTTTGGCTGCTTTGATCTCTGAAGTGAGGAATTCTTCACAGGTTTCAGCACTTAGCTCTACTTCAGCAATTGGCTGCTCATCTTCTAATAAGTATCCCTCATCCTCAGACAAAATGGTGAGGGGACTTCTTTATTTGGTTTGAACTTCATCTTCAGGTATAGCAACTTTTTCTTCAACAACAGTTTTAGTTTCTTCAGAATCTGCTGCTGGTGTCAATTGCAGACTAGGCTGCAATTTTTCTTTTATAAATAATGAGTACCTGCCTGTAGGAACAACTCAGCACAATCAGGGAGCTTCTCAATCCAGGTTAATTCATTGGGATCAACCCTATTCACTTTACCACTTTTTCCACTCTTGCCCATCTTTTTTCCTTTAGAAACTAGAAGTTGTCTGGCCTTAGGGTTCAGAAAATGCTCTATGAACTGGTTTTCTGCTTTCTCAAACTTCTTCACAATTTCCTGCACATTTCTGGATAGACCTGTTTATTTTTAAAATATAAAGTAAAACTTCCCAACAGGAGGACAAATTCACATCACCGAGGGCTTCAATGTTCCTTTGTCTTAACAATACAAGATAGGTCTGTGAATAGGTTAACTGCAAAAAGTTTAAAACTAATTACCAATCATACTGTTTTTAAACAGAAGACCATCTTCAACCTGTAAAGAAAACTCTATATCAGTATCTACATCCTGTCAGCATGATTCATGAACATCTCTGCACAATGAAGGTATTTCATGAATGAACTTTGTTGTCACTTTAAGATTTATTGCAGACTGTTCATCTCAAATTTATCTCTCTCGGCTCATCAAACTGATTATAGGTTTTCCTCTACTATTCAAATCCTTGTTGCCTTCATCTGTTTCTAAAAACAATTAATCTCTGCACCTGACAACCTAGGTTTCCCCAACAACTTTTAGGTATCATATATATTATTCATTGGGACAAGAGACTCTCATCGAACCCTGTGTATCAATACCGACATCATTCTTCAAAACCATTGACTTTGCAAATGTGACAACAATTAACTGGCTTCTTAGGCTACTGAAGACCACCTGTGTGAGGGGTGAGTAAAACCAAAACATTCTACAATATGTCTACATGATGCTTCCTGTAGCATTAGTCTCAAAAATGGAACTAGGTTTGCCAACAATCCTAATCAGTCATCTCATTAAACCTAATGTGTATCAGTATCAGAGCTTTTGGTGTGAATTTGAGGGCTTAAACATTAACAGCTTTCATCCAGACTGTCTCAAAGCTCAAAAACTAAAGAGTTTAAACCTAGGGCTATTTTTACTGCTCTGTTCCACAAAACTTTTCAGAATAGATCAGGTAACTATTTCTTGGGTCAGAATTTTGATTTAGGAGGATATTCTAACCTCTCCATCGATCAATTTTATTAAAATGAACCCACCGAGGAAATCACCAAATTTTCAATTACAGGGGTTTATTGTAAAATACCTGCCAAATGATCAACTGCAATGGTTTAAACACACATCCTAAGCTGTCAAATTCTTCTCTTCGAGTGTACAGATGTCTTTCTATGATCACTTTGACTGCAAGTAACGGAATTGAAAAGCCCTAGTTTCCCGTCAGTCTTCAATACCTTGCTTCTATTTTGCAGCGACAGAATCCATATTTTTAGCGGTTAAGTTTACTCCACGAACCTTCTTTTCCTCTGACAGTGCATGTGAAAGGCAAATCATGCCACATTAGACCGATATTTGCTGCTAACTGTCAAACCAACCTGCATTATGAGCAATGATGGCCATGATTTTTTCACGACTTAAAACCACCTAGAATCATGTTAAAACTGAAGCTTACACGTATCAAACAGATCACAATATGAGATTAGTCACCCACAAATTGAAATCATGACAAAAATTTGCTTGAAAATCGAGAAAAAAGATGGCCGCGATATTCTTGTAGCGCGCCCTTTGTAATTTTTTGCTCCAGCACTACAAGAATATCTTTAGTGCTATTTTTTCGCTATTTTTCATCTTTTTGACATTTTGTAGGAAACTTAAAAGTTGCTTGAGGGATGATCATGCCTTGGTATGTTTCAAAATAAACATTTGTGAATCAACTCTTTGATAAAATGACTTTTTCTTTAACCCCATTAAAATGCAAAGGATCAAAAATTAAAACAAAACTATAAACACCAAGTTCAAAAAATCATCTAACAACCAAAAGAGTCCCTAAAGGAAACTAATAATGAGACTTAAAACAAAAAGTTACTTCAAATAAAATGAAAATCAAACCAAAATTGGAGAAGTCAAACCAAAATTGAAGAAAAAATTTACTGACTTAACACTTCCTTCGAACAAAATAGGATTCCATCAGCCCCTTTTAGTTTTCTTCTCTTTCCTGATCTGAACCTTCTCCCACTCCTTAGGACTCCAACCTCGCGTTCAATTTCTATTATTCCGGGGAACATCTCCATGCACTCCTCCCCATGTTCTTATCTTCTTTTTAGTGACATAGCCCCTTCCTAGACACATGGCTCAACTATCCAGGTGCGAAGGACCCTTCTCATAAGCAAGTAGTTTTTTCCATGTACTTATGCTCAACAATTATCTCCTTTGTGGTCCTTGGAAGAAATCTCATTCAGCCTCACTATATGAAGTTATAGTATCTATTACAAACTCGGTAATATACCCTTGCAATATACTATCAACCCAAAAATCAACCGCTCTTGAGACAACATTACTTACACTGGTTACCTCCTGAACCAGTTGGTCACTCCACTCAGTAATCTCCCTTATCTGGTAGTTGGCCCATCTAGATTCCAATCCTACCAACCATTCATGTAGAAGAAAAAGGAACCCAGCAAAGAAGATCTCATGAATATCAGAGTATATATAATCATCTAACCATCTTTCTACGTTGAACCATGTTCCTCCACGTTCTTCTTGCGCAAACACCAGTGTTTTAGCATCCAACCAGTCTTCTATCTCCTCCTTCATTGGGTGCCACACCATATCCCTCATTTAATAAAAAGGGTCCCAGCAACGGAACCATTTGTTGGCCACTTTTCCCCACTTGCGTGACCCAGGTTCTACACAGTCCGTTGATCCAACAACTACCCGAGATACTGGACTAATAGAGCAAGCCCCATCGACAACACCTGCAAAGGAGGTGCAGTCTCACCTGAGATATCTCATAGATGGGTAACTACCGGAACCATGTTTTCATGATTTTCGGGGAAGTATAGTCCCTTGGATCACAACCAGGGAGCTCAACGAAGGCAGCAGGGCGATTGGACAGTGGATTCGGTTCTGTGTGAATGAGCACAACTATATGTCATCGCACGCGACCTAACTTTCCTTTCCCCCTCGCATCTAGCACAACTCATGTGGTGCAACTGAATCACATCAATCAACTCAATGACTTAAGTCAAGGTCCATAACAAAAATTATACAGAATGATATATATTTATACAGTTTCAATTTAGCAAGATATTATGTTCATACATCTACCAATTGCAAGAAACTAACAAAATTGAACCACATTTAACATTACACGGGAAGAAACTATTAATCAATCACATAAACATTCACAACCTCAATCATTCATTTGGACACAAGAAATAACATGGAAACCCATCTAGGAAAAACCACCAAGGTGCTCTTCATCTAGCATGAGAAAGGATATAGCACCTTGTAGTCTGTGGGATGCAGATTGATATTGAGATATGTCTTTAAGTTAAGACTCATATTTCTCATGCTCTCTGGTTCACTCTCCTACTCTACTCCTATTCCTAGCGGTCTGCTCCCACTGCAGTCAAATCTGCGTCTCAACAGCCCCTCTAATGCTTCCATACTCTTCCTAAGTCTACTCCTCTTCTGATCGCTATGACATTACAACATGATCGACATTCCCTTCCATGGATTACCATTGAATAACAAAATACTACTGAAAACTGAATAAGGATCAATGAAAACCTTACAAACCAACCTTCTAACCATTCCATCCTTCCTATTTATACTAATTTACATGGCCACGCAGGGCCAACTGCATCTCGACAATCTATTAGCCATCACCATCAACCACCTCTCTGGTTACAACTATGGTGATCATAACTATGCACAAGGCACTATCGTCCTGACTTACAAATATCTTCTCGTACGTGCGTAACTGTAGGATTACACCACCTTATATGGCCATGATCCAGATTCTGCATCTGTCGCTTTTTGGTCATTTCCCCCTTCGTGCTTCCGCGCTTGCCTTTCTTTTGCTACACACTTATCCATTCTTCCTTCATGAGCCCTTTTAGTCCTTCGTACTCTTCCTTTAATTCTATCATGCATGCGGTGCATTTTCCTTGGCTGTGCACATGAAGTTCCTTCTTATGCCCCTTTCCCGGGACAACAATTCCTCCTTCCACACTTCTATTTTCCACCTTCTGCTCAGAACTTCGGAATCATAACTTTAACATTCGACGCAAAATATTCAATGATTATTCCTCCTTCTACACTTCCGCTTTCTTCCTTTCGCTTGGAACTTTGGAATCAAAACTTTAAAATTCGACAAAAAGGTTCAACCATTATTCTGGCTTCTGCACTTCTGCTTTTCGTCTTCAGTAGGCAGATTTTGTGGTGCAGAAACTAGCTTTCTTACTTATTCCACTTCCCTTTTCCCAGTTTCCTCCTTTCTCTTTCCTTAAGCGGATTCCAAGGGGTAGAAACACTAACTCACATCCATTCTAATCCTACCACCAGGAGTTTAGCCTCCAAGGACTTATCAAAATGCATTGCAAAAAAAGAAGGCATATATAGGGGAAAAATTCAGGGGAAACATACACAAGTAAGCCTCTACTTAAGCAGGAACAAGCATTCAACATGAACATAGCAATTCATCATATTCATAAGCATTCTACATAACCAGTAAAGTATTTCATAAGAAATTACATTGCATAAACAAGAATAACAAGGAATACTTATCTTGGTGATTAAGATGTCTAGCAACTAGCTATGTGGTTGCAACATTCCACCCAACCATAGGCTAGTTCTATTCATCAATCTCTCAACACAACTGCCACCCCTGAGCTGGGCATGAATTCCACAAGGAACCGGGGAACAATAGACTGACACACAGCCACATCAAAACTCACACAATCAAGCCACCCTCTAGTTGGGTTTATTAGAGTATCCAGCCAAGCCAACACCAAGTTGAGTTTATCAGGTTGCAGGATTACAAGCCAAACAATGTTGGGTGCATTAGGCACTCATCCTAGCCAGCATACAGTTGGGTTTATCATATTGTTCATAGTCAAGCCAAATTTCACAATAAGGACTAGCAAAGACAACATATGGGTTTTTTAGGCACTCATCCAAGCCATCTCACTACTAGGTTTCAGAGGCTAATCATCCAAGCCAACTAGTTGGGTTTATTAGACTATCTAGCTAAGGATTACACACATGGACAAAACATAATAAAGACACATCGAATCCAACTTCTAGTTGGGTTTATCAGGTTGCTAAGGCAGTGGAAAGGTAGAATGACTAAGCTAGTGGCTCATTCAAGAGCTAGGGACACCTACAGAAGGTCTATCTTTCCTAGGATCCACATTACCTACATACCCAATTCAAGGAAGCATCCCCTTCTTTGCTCCACATTAACCCAGGCTATGCCTTCCCTTTTACTTCTCTTAAGGGCATGCAGTGAATATTTTCTGCCACTCTTACCTATTCATGAGGTTCCTCTTTGCACTAAGTTTATCAAGTCCATTCCTCTTATTTTCCACTCCTCAATCTTGCATATAGTTTAGACGCCAAAAGCAGGTTGCAAATCACAACAAACCATAGGGAAAACACATCCACACATATTTTAAGACTGTAAAACAAACCACCACTCTATAGCACAGAGAAAACAAGTTTGCAGACCACTCTGTAGAATAATGTAGATGGAATGAACAACTCTGAACAGTGAACCACACTGCACAACCACGAACAACGACCTTCTCTACGAATCTGGAGAGTGAACAACAACACATAATTGTGAATGAATGGTAGAATGAATCAAATGAACACAACATTCAGATGAATACTGGGATTGATAGAATGGGCCAAAAATCATGTTTTTTACTTGCTTCAAAAGCAAGATCATGACCTCTGCAACTGCATGCTTGCTCAATCATGAAATTGACTGCAATGCCTTGCTCTACCCAAGGCATTAACTGCCTCAACCAATTTCCTACAATAAAATTGAATAACTGAGTACTAGGAACGAACCAGGGTGGACGATTCAAAGATCGAGAAACTTTTGAACATATCTATGGCTAATATCAACCATCAAATAGATCGACGACGCATAATGATTTCACTGTTTGGACTTGCGCAACCAAAACAAATTTTCATGTCCACGAAATTTCAATTAAATCCGCCTCATCAAGTTTGGATTCCAATGTTGATCTGGTTGAGACATAGATCTAACAGTCCACAATAATTTCGCTAATTCAACTAGCAAGTTTTTTAATATCAGCTATCGGGTGTGAAATTTCTATCCAAAAGGATTTAATCTGCCTCCCATCTGCTAGGTAAAATAGCGAAGGTTTCTTTGCTGATTAAACTGGGTTTTGTGAGGATTGAACTTGCAATCACTCACTTGGTGTCTACTGGTTTAATCCCTCTCTGTTTCTTTGTGAAATCATGCCCCCATCTCTTTTCATGTTTGCAGTCCATAGCTAGTTGGGGTGTTTTATGCAATTGTGTATTTACATGATATTCAAAAATATGTTTTGCATAACCAAAACAATATCCACAGGAATCAACCTTGATCACCTATACACAAAAATACGAATCAATGGAAAGGCCTTGGCCTTGACCTCTTTTCCATGATTCAAAACACAATATATACATAATGTACAATTTCATACCTTAGGGTCAAAACCGGGGTGTTACAATTAATTATATTAAATTAGAATATGGTGATAAATGAGTATTAATAAGTTATAAATAAATATTAATTCACTCTTAATTATACCATAATATAGCTGAGTGTGGTGTATAGTAATTGTAAATCAAGGACATTGTTATTTTATTGTTGTAAGATAACTAGTTGATTAATAAATAATTAGTAATAAAATATTAATTACAATTATATATTTTATGACAAAACATACAAATTAAATAAAATAAAGGAGAAATTATGATGACTAAGGTATTGTTGAAATATCTTATTGTGTGGACTTATTGCTGAAGTGTACAATGTTATGTCAGAATTTATGTGGACTTATGTGAGAAAAATAATAAATTTATATTTGTAGATCTCACGTAGAATTAATGTTGAAATCAAGTGGTATATTTTTATCTAATAAAATAATCCAATATTGCAATATCCAATAGCCACAAGATTTAATATATAATATTTTATTTATGGTTAAAAGAAATGTGACCCATGTTGAGTGGTGGGGTGATAAATGAAAATTGTAAAGGAAGTTGGGTTATTGATGGAGAGTATAAGAATAATAAAGGAGGTAGGAAGAAAAGGTGATGGATTTAGATAAAAAAAAGGGAGTTGGATGAATTTTGGTGGACTTAGATAAAGAGAGCTAGATGAATTTTGGAGGGGATCAGGGGAATTTAGGAAAATTCATCACACGATGCTTAATTTTCAGAGAATACATACTCGTTGAGATTGTTTTACTCAGGTCTTGGGATCGGAGCCCAAGAACACAGTTCTTGGAGATAGGAAGTCTATGAGACTTTCCTAGTTGGAATAGTGGTAAACCTATTTGATTGCTTGATTTTTAAGGATCCACAACTATTCTACAATGATGTTTTCTACTTGGAGGATCTTGCTTGCAAGGACACAGACACAAGGATAAAGGCAAATTGAGACAAACTCATAAATTACATATATTCTTATTTAATGTTTCAAATTTTATATTTTGAAGGAAAATTGCATGAATATGATTCAAATAACATGCCCTTAATTTATTTATATATGCAACTTGAATTTTCTTTCTATATGTACTTACACCAAAAACAAAATTTCTATTTGTTTTATAGAATGTATAAATTTTTTACATAAACTTAATAAAAAAATTACATATTAACTTAAAATCAAATCAATTAATAACAACAAAACTATCAAAATCAATTTTTTATAAATTAAACTGGTCAAGTCCCTACACTTCATATTAATTTTGACCGTGTTTCTCGGTGATATTCTCTCAAAGACATACCACATGTG
Source organism: Pseudotsuga menziesii (assembly GCA_001517045.1). Lineage (NCBI taxonomy): Eukaryota > Viridiplantae > Streptophyta > Pinopsida > Pinales > Pinaceae > Pseudotsuga > Pseudotsuga menziesii. The sequence goes on from LPNX011098106.1 coordinate 365,656, forward strand.
ATGCCATATCAAATGAACATCTCAACCTTATTTTTCCTACCCTTCAAGAAGGAAACTTCAGGATGAATTTTCTTTGAAGGGTGGTTGTATGTAATGCCTCGTTTTGACCTAATTGTCTAAATTACCATTTCTTGTTTATATTTTCTTATTATTATGGAACATTTTTAGTTTGATGACACCGTGGACATATGGATGTATTATTTTGGGGAATTCATATATATATTTGTGTGATGTTAATATTATGAATTATGTTAATGTTTTGATTATGTCTCTAGGATGCAGATTTAATATATTATAGTGTGTGGATATAGAATTAAATTTATGTGTTGATTAAACAATTATGATGCGAGATGCATGGTACAAAATTTTATTGTTGTTAGTATTAAATAAATAGGTTTACATGTCGATGATTGCACGATATTGCATGATGTTTGTTATGATACTAACATACAGGTTTAGAATAAATAAGAAATAGTTAATCCCTCCAAAAGGAGGCACCTCGACTATATGATTTCCAAAAGAGATATAGTATGAGAATGAATCATTATTGTTATGTATGACTATCGCTATTATCATGATGTCTGGGTTGGTGTGGAGTTTCAAGAAACTCAAGCACCCAAATTGGTTATTTGATGAAAAAAAATAAGTAAAATAGTGTAATTTCCCCTTTTTGGAAATTTTATCAAAATACCAATTCTTCAATTATTTCACAATGTACTCAAATTCAACTTCTTACGACTCTAGTTAAATGGATTCAATTGATCCCAAAATTCCTCCAATTTCTTTCAAACTTGGTGAGAAAGGTCCTGAGGGGTGATGGTACATATTAGAACATATATCAGGCATATAATCAACTAATATACCCAACCATGGTCTTCAATTTTCAAGGGAATAAATTTTGGGGCAAGACTAGTCAATTTGGGAGGTGGAAATCCCCCCTGGGTCCTGGAATAAATCTCTTCCAAGCACTGTAAAATATTCACTAATTATGGGTATGATAATTGTACCTGTTATCAGATATTAATTAAATTATATTTGCATCATCATACGTGTTTTTGGGATCGAATAGGTATTCAAGAGAACTCCATGAATTTACTAGTAGTTTTGAGGTTCCAACCCCCAACTGTAGATTACTCCAAATAGCTCCAAATTATCCCTAATTGTACCAGAAGGTGTATTAGTGATATAATAAATTAATTATAATTTTCATTTATGTATTACGTCCTTCCAATTACTTCTACAAGTCTATATTGAATTCTGAATAAGATAGATGCTTTAACTAGCAATTTTGGGGCTCAAATCCTCCCTGGGTAACTGTCGAAATGGCCTCCCAAATGTACAAAAGAACCACTAAAATTCTCAAAATTGATGAAGTATATGTTCATAGGACATCACCATGGAATAATATTCCAAACCAATCAAACTCCCATTGTTATTATCACTTCCTTCAATCCGATATATAAAAACTAGTTTTGAACCCTTGGGGAAATGAGACAATTTAATCCAATGGTTATGGAATTCAAGACAATGGAAAAAAAATATCAGTTAATGAATATTAAACCTCAAACATGCTTCAGTGACAATCCATTCATTAATTAATAATCAATATTTTACACAACCATTCAAATCTACCAATATTATAAGACTTTGCATCAAGGAAGTGGGAAATGGTATTGTTTCTTTATTACTAATCAATAATACATAAAATATATTGGAATTTAGAACTGATAACTTACTGAAAATAGAGATAATATTATTTACACCATAATAAAAAATTATGGAGCCAAAGGAACTCCCTGAAAAAGATAAATGGCCCACCAAGTGCGCTTCACTCCACCGGGCTGAAATATGGTGAAAGAATGTGAGATCGGAGGGGGAATAAGTTGAATCTTGAAGTTTCCATGAGATGATGTAGTTGAAACTGTATATTATAAATCCATTGAAGCTCCTTTATATACTTTATTGGCCTCTCTTATCACCAATTAGGATGGGAATCTTTCACCCTTGAAATTGGCTCAAGCATGAACTAATCACTCACTAGCTCTCTCTCTTCACAACAACAAATTTCACAACTGATAAAAAATCTCCATATCATGACTGCTACCTGCATTTTATAAACATTATTGGTCTCCTAAACTTCCAAATACATCCATAAACCAAATCCAAGTCTATTTGGTGTGGCATCTCATGTTATTCCATGTGGCCTCTCTCTTCACCTTCCATCTTCTCCTATATTGAGTAGGAACCCATCGGGCTTCTCCAAATCACATAAGATATCTATTGGATTCTCTATTTAGACCTGATGTGTAATATATTTCATATTTCATCCTTCATATCTGAATTTTTTCATAACTATCATAGAATCTCCATCATTGGTGTCATAGATGTCATAAGTGTAAGGGGAATCTAGCCAAGTGTCCATGAAAACTCCCCATTTGGCTCTTCCTTCCTCATGTAAATTACACTTAATTCCAAATTAGATATATGAAGTATATTTACAAGTATATTGAACTTTTAATCCATCCAAAATATTATTATTTCCATATATTTGAGATTGCAAGAGGTGGATGCCATTTAACATAGGAATTCTAGCTAGTGTGGGTCTCACATCCTCCATGTGTCCTCGTGATCACTTGCCACTTTGATTTTACATTGTATTTATTTATTTATATCCTTTATTATATATTTATGCTATCATAATGTTCAAACATCATTTATTTTCCCCTTATTCCAAATATCAAAGCTTCCACCCCTAACCTAGGAAACTAGTGATTTTCCTCCTTGGCAATTATTTGACCTTTAGCATCAATTTGACAAATTTCATGAATATGGAAAGTGTGATTCAGCCATTTTGACCCAATTTAAAATTTGGGACATTAAAAATCCTCCCTTCCCAATATTTCTTGTCCTCAAGCAATTTCAAACATGGTTGTTGAAGAACCTGCTTTATATATGATTCTTTGAAGTTGCCACTGAGCTGCCCACTTTGAGTCCTTGAGATTCCATGAATATTTTAGAGAGGAACCAACACGCTTTTTGTTTCACTAATATTATTAACATCACCTTATTAAGTGGGTAATCCATCTCCCATACTACTTGTTTCCAAAATAATTTTAAATCAATGGGACTAAAAACTATCCCAGGGTTCCATTGCTTGCATTGCACTCCAACAATTAAGAGTGCTCTCCATCCCATACCATTAGGAAAGAGAACTCCTAGATCCCATTTTCTTGTATGAATTATTCCAAGCATCATGAGTACATAATATATATCATCAAAGTACATAACAACATAATAAAATTGTACATCAAGGAGGTGGGTGCCTCACCAAAAAATCATGAAAGTGCTTATACCTCCAAGTGAGTAGAGTACCACTTCCCAAGTGCATACATGCTTCAAGTGACCAATAGAATACTCTCCAATGACATAGGTGAGGATCCCATGTCCTATAATGAGCAATAAAAACAATGAGACTTCAAATGACTCAAGGAAGTCTTACCCATACATCCATGAATGAGTAAATCATAAAGATATAATAATGTATGTGGCTTGTAACAAAAATTTTCTCCCGTAATAAATCTATTCACCCCAATGTTCGATGAAGTTCCTCCAACATCAAATGAACCAAGTGTCGAGCAATAAAGACCATGAGTCTTCAAATGACTCAAATGGATATCATAGGTGCATTCATGTAGATGTGCATCATCAGAAAGTAACAAGGAATTATTTTGAAAATGTGAATAATAATGTTCTCCAAATAATATGTAATGTGCATCAATAATCATCTATGTGTTCTTTCATCCCATAAGTGAATGGAGAACCTCCACCAAAATCTGAACAAAATATGGAGCAAGGAAAACATGAAGACTTCAAGTGGCTCAAATAATTCTCATCAATACACTCATGAATATGTATATCATCATGTCACATTAGAGGATGTTTATGCCAATAATAATGTTCTTCAATCATATAAATCTTCACCCAAGTGTGGTATTAAGTTCCTCCAACTTCAAGTAGACTAGGAAAGGAGCAAGGAAAGTCATGGGTCTCCAAGTGACTCAAGTGAACATCATAGGTGCACCCATGGATATTTGTATAATCATAATGTAAATAAGGATTCTACTGAAAATTTAAATAAGATGGTTCTCTAATAATTTCATCAACAAAAGGAGAAATAGAATATACATACTCTTCATGTTCCACCATAAAAAAAAACCTTTCACCCATACTTCATTAGGATGAATGCTACAAAATATGGAATTGTAGGATATAGGAGAATGAACTAACTCACCCAAATTCTCAAAAAGTGCAGAAGTTTCATCATGGTAAGGATCCATATGGGTAGTATCATGCATCTCTTTCAAAAGTGTGAAACCTTTGTCATAGATTGGTTCCAATGTAGAGGAATCATCCTCTTCTTTAAAATTTGCAGAACCTTCCTCAAGAGACAATTAAAGTTCCTCTCCCACCACATCAAGTGTTTGAATCTCTTCAAGTTCAACTTCAAACCCATCAAGCACATTAAAATTTCCACATCTCTCATGATCCTCCATGTCATTAGAATCCTCCAAGCAATCTACCATTTGACCATCTTCGATGTTGTACATTGCTCTTTAAATATTCTCCATGTCTTCAAGGAATGATGGCTCCTCCAAGGAAGTGTATCTCCAACAAGAATTTGATACCAATGATTTAGTGTCATGGAATATTCTAAGGGATTCTTGGATATCCCTTTCACTCATCTTCAAGGATCCTTCAATGAAGGATGGTTCATGGGAGTGACCCTCCTCTTCTTATTCATTCTGGATTTGATCAACTCCTTGAAGCTCAAGTGGTGATGGGGAGGTTGATATTGGTTCTCCCTTTGCTACTAAAAGGTCTTCATATTTATGCTCATGATCAATTTGTATTGCAGCAACATTTTCAGATTTGATCTCTATGTCACAAAAATAGATTTGTGAGCACCCATCATTAGGTACTCCTTCATAGTTCAAACTTTCATTAGTAGATTCCCTTAGGTCCATGTCCATAGTAGAATTTTTTTCGGAATGATATTAAATAGTTTAAAGGTACTCTTCTTCATTCTCATCTCCTCACCACTTGACTTAATGACTATGTTCAATTCAATATACCATTCATAAATTCAATAGGTTCAAAGACCATGCTATGATACCATTGTAATGTCACCTTTTTGGAAATTTTATCAAAATACCAATTCTTCAATTATTTCACAATTTACGCAAGTTCAACTTCTTACAACTCTAGTTAAATGGATTCAATTGATCCCAAAATTCCTCCAATTGATTTCAAACTTGGTGAGGAAGGTCCTGAGGGGTTATGGGACATATGATCACATATATAAGACATATAATCAACTGATATACTAAACCATGGTATGCAATTTTCAAGGGAATATGTTTCAGGGAAGGACTAGTCAATTTGGGAGGTGGAAATCCCCCTGTCCTGGAACAAATATCTTCCACGCAATGTACAACCTTAACTAATGGTGGGAATGATACTTGTATCTATTATAAAACATTAATTAAAGTATATTTTCATCAGAATATTTGGTTTTGGGGTCGAATAAGTATTCAAGAGAACTCCATGAATTTACTAGTAGTTTTGAGGTTCCAACCCCCAATGGTAGGTGACTCCAAATATCTCCAAATGCTCTTGAATTGTGCCAGAAGGTGTATGAGTGATATAATAAATTAATTATAATTTTCATGGATGTATTATGGCCTTCCAATTACCTCTTCAATTATATATCAAATTATGAATAAGATAGATGCTTTAACTAGCAATTTTGGGGCTCAAATCCCCCTTGGGTAATTGCCGGAATGGCCTCCAAAATGTATAGAAAAACCACTCGAATTATCAAATTGAGGCAGGTTATGTGTAGAGGAAATAAACAGGGACTCATATTCTGGACAAAGCGAACTCCCATGGTTATTATCACTTCCTTCAATCCGATATATAAAAACTAGTTTTGAACCCTTGGGAAAATGAGATGCAATTTAATCCAATGGTTATGGAATTCAACCCAATTGCCAAAAAATATCACTTAATGAATATTAAACCTAAAATATTATTCAGTGACAGTCCATTCATGCATTAATAATAAATATTTTACACAGCCATTCAAATCTACCAATATTATAAAAGTTTGCAACAAGGAAGTTGGAAATGAAACTGTTTCTTTATTACTGATCAATAATACATAAAACCTCTTGGAATTTCGACCTGATAACTTGCTGAACAGAGAGATAATATTATTTACATTAGAATCCGAAATTATGGAGCAAGAGGAGCTCCCTCAAAAAGATAAATGGCTCACCAAGTGCACCTCACTCCACTAGCCTGAAATATGGTGAAAGAATGTGAGATGGGAGGGAGAATGAGCAGAATCCTGAAGTGTCCATGAGATGCTATAGCTACACCTATATATTATAACTCCATTGAAGATCCTTGAAATATCTAAGTGGCCTCTCCAATCACCAATTAGGATGGGAATATTTCACCCTCGAATTTAGCTGAAGCATGAACTAGTCACTCACTAGCTCTCTCTCTTCACAACAACAAATTTCACAAATGATCCAAAATATCCTTCTCATGGCTGCTCCATGCATTTTATAAAAATTAATGGTCTTCTAAAATTCCAAATAAATCCATAAGCCAAATCCAAATCTAATTGGTTTGGATGCTCATGCTATTCCATGTGACCTCTCTCTTCACCTTCCACTCTTCTCCTAAATTGAGTAGGAACCCATTGGGATTCTCCAAATCACATGAAAGATCTATTGGATTATCTATTTCGACCTGATATGTCAAAGATGTTAGATTTCAACATTCAGATCTTAATTTTGTCATGACTTTCAGAGAATCTCCATCATTGGTGTCATAGATGTCATAAGTGTAAGGAGAATCTAGCCAAGTGTCCATGAAACTCCCCATTTGCCTCTTCCTTGCTCATGTAAGTTACACTTATTCCAAAATTTGACCTATTAAGTATATGGAAAAATATATTGACCTTATAATCCATCCAAAACATTAGGATTTTCATATATTTGAGATTTCAAGAGGTAGATGCCATTTAACATGGGAATTCTAGCTAGTGTGGGTCCCACATCCTCCATGTGTCCTCATGATCACTTGCCACTTTTATTTTCCCTTGTATTTATTTACTTATCTCCTTTATTAAACATTTTTTCTAGTATAATGTTCTAACTAGAGTTAGGCCATGTAGTTGATGCTCCAGGGTAGTCCAACAGAGGAAGGATATGATGTGGAAGTTAGTTGTGAATTATATAGAATGAAGTAGGTAGATGGGAATGTCATGGAATTGTTAGAGGGAAAACCTAATTAACTATGTGTTGAAACCTTTGCTTGACTCTTGTGTTGTATCTCAGTATATTATGATGGTGTCATCGCATATTATGATATGAGTTAGTGTCTAAACATTGCAAGTTCATGTTTACATATCTATCATCAGATAGTAACTTGTGTGGTTATGTGTGATGTGTGGTTGAGTGCTATTAGTGTACCTACACGATGTATGTAATAATTAGCTACGCTTACATAAGTAATCTACATATGTATAAGCTTACATGAATTAATATTAAACTATTTTTATTAGGAATTGATTCGTCATAATGATAACTAATTATATTACTATTACCTATTTAGTTAATAAATAATGTTACTACATCAAGTTAGTAATCAAGTACTCATTAATTGTGATTAGGGTTAGTTATTGATTGTGACCAATAAAGGTGAAATAATGTTAATGATGTTAATAAGATTTTGATTAATTTAATTTTTGAATGAAATAATTGGGTTTCTAAATCATTAAGTATTAATGGTGTTAACTATTTTAAATAAGGTTATTATCAACTTGGTATATAAATTCTAATTAAATGATAAATTATAATTAAGGTTCCATTGTTAAATGGTAAATAGTTCCCCGAATAATGGTTAGGATTAATTATAGTTTTAATTCAGATTAATTATGATTAATTAGAATGTGATAATAAATCCATAGTAGTTAGGATTATTTATAATCACTTTATAATTAATTACCATTAATGTAACGTCCCCATACCCCATAACACGGAAAAATTAAAAATTTTGCTTCAATAACCCTTGTTCTCCTTTCAAACATGGGGCATGGGTGTTAATGCATTTTTCCACCTTCATTCTTAGGCTTAGAAAGCATTATAACAGTCTTAACACACTTTACCATTAATTATAATAAATTAGAATGCGATGATAAATGAGTATTAATTACTAATAAATAAATATTAATTCACTCTTAGTTATGCCATAATATGGTTGAGTGTGGTGTATAGTAATTGTAAATAAAGGACTTTTGTTATTTTATTGTTGTAAGAGAATTAGTTCATTCATAAATAATAAATAATTAAGTATTAATTACATTTATATATTTTAAGACAAAACATACAAATTAAATAAAATAAAGGACAAATTATGATGACTAAGGTATTCTTGAAATATATTATTGTGTGGACTTATTGCTGAAATGTTATGATTTATGTTGACTTATGTGAGTAAATAATAACTTTATATTTGTAGACTTGACCTAGAATTAATGTTGAAATCAAGTGGTAGATTTTTATCTAATAAGATAACCAAATATTGCAATATCCAATAGCCACAAGATTTAATATATAATATTTCATTTATGGTTAAAAGAAATCTATCCCATGTTTTGAGTGGTGGTTTAATAAATGAAAAGTGTACAAGAAGTTGGGTTATTGATGGAGAGTATTAGAATAATAAAGGAGGTAGGAAGAAAAGGTCGTGGAGTTAGATAAAAAGGTGGAGTTAGATAAAAAGAGAGTTAGATGAATTTTGAAGGGGATCCAGGGAATTGAGGAAAATTCATCACAGGATGCTTAATTTTAAGAGAATACAGACTTGTTAGGATGGTTGTACTCAGGTTTTGGGATCGGAGCCCAAGAACACAGTTCTTGGAGATCGGAAGTTAGTGAGTTGGCAGGGTGGAAAACCTATTTGATGGCTTGATTTTTAAGGATCCAAAATTATTCTACAGTGATGTTTTCTACTTGGAGGAGCTTGCTTGCAAAGATGTCAAGGATTCCCACTAGGAAGTTCTTGGGCTCTGATGTCAGGGCTTCCCACTAGGAAGATGATAGGGCTGTCTTGTGATGTTTTCTAGGAAGTTCTCTAGAAAATTAGAGATGTTGAGTATTGACTCTGAGATTGGATCTATTCTCCAAAACTCTTTTGGAATTTCTAATTCTACAGAGGATGATAGGTTATTGGCTCTCAATATAAAAAAAAATGTAAATTTCTTGCACAGGAGGTGCTCACTCAGAGAGTAAAAAGAAGAGCATTGTGTATCGGTGAGGGTGATGCAAACACCAAAATATTCCATTCCTTTGCCTCTTCCAGAAGGAATAAAAAGACTATTTGGTCTCTCGAGGACCATGAGGGGAACCTAATCACAAATGGCTCCCCTCTTAATAGGTTGGGCCATCAACACTTCACTGAACTTTTTAAGGATGATGGTTGCTCCAACATCTCTGATCAGCTAAAGGTGATTAGCTTATTTCCCTCATTTGTACAGGAGGAGGACAAGAACTAGTTTCTTGATAATATCGCTCTTGTTGAATTTGAAGCTCTATTGAGGGGTTTTAGAAAAGACAAATCTCCAGGTCCAGATGGATGGCTTGTCGAATTCTTCATTTCTGTTTTTGATGTCTTAGGTGAGGAACTCCGCTCTGCTACTAAACATGATAGAAAGGAGGTCTTCATTACTGGTGCTATCAACTCTAATTTTCTCACATTGATTCCAAAATGTGAAAATCCTCTCTCCTTTGCTAATTTTAGGCCTATCTCTCTGTGCAATTTGGTGTACAGTATTATTTCGAAGATTAAAGCCCTTTGTTTAAAAGATTTATTAGATAGGTCCATTTAAGCCCAGCAATATGGGTTTCTTAAAGATAGACAAATCACTGAGCCAGTGGGTATTACACGGGAGATTCTTCATAGTGTTTAGACAAAAAATATTGAAGGTGATTGGACTTGGTTAAAGCCTTCTACCTGATAAACTGGAATTTCTTGAGACTTGTCCTTTTGCAGATTGGTATACCTCTAGAGGGTGTAAATTGGATCATGGGATGTGTCTGTTCCTCAAAATTTGCAGTGTTGGTAAATGGGAACCAAACAAATTTATTCCCTTCTTCTAGAGCGTTACGTCAGGGCTGACCACTTTCGCCTCTCCTATTTATTTTGGTCATCAAGAGCCTCAGTATCATTATCAGTGATGCACATAGGAAGGGCCACTTAAAGGGCATCCATTTCTCGCCAATTCAGGCTATTACTCACCTTTTTTCGTTGATGATGTGATATTATTTGGTCTTGGTATAGTGGATGAATGGATTGCATTTAAAGAATCGTTGACCTATTTTGTTCAACTACTGGTATGTCTATAAGTACTGATAAATATTCCTTCTTATATAATGATGTTGACGAGGAGACTCATTAGAGGAAATTTCAACTCAAAATGGACCTTTTAAATTCAACTCAAATTCCATGTCATCATGTGCTAGCCAATGAAATTGCTTTAAATTTGAAATACCGTATAGGTCTTAAACACCTTTTTAATATAATTTGGGGATAGGTATCATAAAAAAACTACTTTTTTTGTTTGTATTTTCAACATATGTCCCCGTTTTTTTACTCAAATTTCGATCGGGAGAGCTCATTGGATGTGGAATTAAATTCAACATCCAACGAGTACCCACTTTGCATACTATTGACGGACCCTACTACCACAAAAAAAAGAAATACCTGAAAAAATATGATGATGACATCATCATCATGTTTTTTTCAGGTATTTCTTGTTTTTGGGGTAGCAGGGTCCATCAAAAGTATGCCGAGTGGGTACTCGTTAGATGTAGAATTTAATTCCACATCCAACGAGCTCTCTTGATCAAAATTTGAGTAAAAACACGGGAGATATGTAAAAAATACAAACAAAAAAATAGTGTTTTCTTTTCTTCCTCCAAAATTAATAAATATTATTTTATTATTTTAACTATTATTTTATTAATTTTGTTTAAGAGGCCCATTTTGAGGTAAAATTTCCTCTAATGAGAAGGCACATTTTTGCATTTCTTCCATACAGAATGGACCCTATCTCTACGGGATTTAAATACTTGGGGTACCGTCTCAAGCTTTTGGGGTACCGTATAAATGACTGGAGATGGCTTGTTTCTATGTTTGAAAGAAGGATAAATAGCTAGACCTACGGACTTCTTTCTCTTGGGGGAAGAGTTATACTTATCAGATCGATCCTTACATGTTTGGCTATCTACTGGTTTGCATTGGCCCGCATTCCCTTATCTATATTGAACTCTATAAGATGGTGTATTTTCTCCTTCCTCTAGGGAAATTGTGAAGGAAAACATAGATTACATCTGGCCGATTGGAAATCCATCGCTACCCCCTATGAATTTGGAGGCTGGAACATCAAGAAGCCTGACTGGTTTGGAACTACTCTCAGAGTAAAAAGTTTTTAAAATCTCCTAAAGGGAGCTGGTATTTGGAGCCAGATTGTGGCACACAAATATTTAAAAGACGGACCTATAGATGTATGGATATGATCTCAGACCTTTTATGTTACTGGCACTTCATATTTTTGGAATGGGTTTATCATATCTCTTTCTTGGATGACGTACAAACTTGATTGGAGAGTTGGAAATGGGTTGAAAATAAGAAGTGGCATCGACCTGATTGTAGGCCTTAATGCTTGTTATCAGATTCCTATTGATATTAGATATTATCTGGATGATTATGGGATCATGCATCTTGCTCAGGCACAGAAATTGGATCCTGGGTCTCTTTACGAAAATTATTGGTACCCGGCAACTGATTTGAACCTGGGGGGTACATGGTATGATCTATGGAACACATATATTAAAGGTATTACACATGTTGGAATCAAGATAAATAATATGGATGATTCACTTATCTAGTTGCACAACACAAAAAATGAGATGATCACAGCAAAAGGGGCTTACGACCTAATTGTATCACAAAATATGCCAGTTTCACATATTAGTTTATATTCCTAGATTTTGCATTTCAACATACCATAAAATATTAAATGCTTCATATGGCTGGTTGTGGAGAAAAAAAATATACTTGGGACAATCTTGTAGAAAAGGGCTGGAACGGACCCAATATATGCAGTCTCTGCATGTCAAATACTGAAACTTTTCGACACCTCTTTGTTGATTGTCCCTTTGTTCAGGAAACCATCAACATTCTCTGCAGAGTACACTTGTGTTCATTGACCTGGGAGGATTTATCTATTTTGGAAAATATTGAAAACTGGCTACGAAAAAAGAGTATCTTGCTCTATCTACCTTTCTTCCTCATCTGGAATATCTAGAAGACTAGGAACATTTGTATATTTGAAGGCAGGAACCGAAGACTACCATTATGTGTCATATTATTATGCAAAGTGTATCATCTTATCATGTTCCTCAAGAGAGAGTCAAAAGGAAAACATAAATTGGAAGCCCCTCCGGCATCTTCTACCCTCCGCGGTTCTTTTATGGAGTAGCACTAGATCATACTAGAGGTGTGGGTATTCACTTATTGATTGGTCAGTCACATCACTTCCATATCCTTTTGGGCTATGGAAAAAGAACCAACACTATAGCTGAGCTTATGGTTCTATGGGCACTTTTACATTTCTCAAAATAAATTGGGATCCCCACACTACATATGTTTGGAGACTCTTTAGTGGTCATAAAATGGGCACAAGGCAGATTATCCCTTGCCACCATGGACCTAGAGGCTTGGTGTATGAATATTATTGAACTATATGCTTCTTTTATATCTATATATTATCAGCATGTATATAGGGAGTATAATAAGAAGGCAAATATATTATCCAATGAAGGGCTCAAAATGGCTTCAGGCCTACTATCCTTTACAGAATATTGTGAAGGCATAGTGATTGCGGAAGGAAATTTACAACTTTTTTAGAGAATCATTTCTCTCTCAGACCTACTCTATTTCATATTGAGTATGGGATTTATTGATCCTTGGGTATAATTACCGTCAGTTGAATGTTCACCTTTGTGTGATAGGAACTTTTTTTGTCACCTCCGAGAGCCCTTCCTTGGATGATATATTTGGTTTCTCAATATCATCCCTATGGTCTGGTTTTATCATGTCTTTCTGATGTAAATTTGTTCAAAGTCATTGTAGTATTGTGGGATGAGATAATTTGCTTGACAATTCTCTGCTTTAGAATTGTAAAAGAGTCAATCACTTTTCTAGCTTGCCTTTGTTGATGGAATAGTTACCTTTTATTCACCAGGAATATCAAGGAACTGTTATTTTTCATCTTGAAAAAAAGGACAAAAACTCAAGGATAAAGGCAAATTGAGACAAACTAATAAATTACATATAATCGTATTTAATGTTTCAAATTTTGTATTTTGAAAGAAAATTGCATTAATATGCGTCAAATAACATGCTCTTAATTTATTTATATATGTAACTTAAATTTTCTTTATATTTGTAGTTACGTACACAAAAATTCTATTTGTTTTATAAAATATATAAATTTTTTATATAAAATAAAAAAAATAAACAAAATTACATATTACCTTAAAATCAAATCAATGAATAACAACAAAACTATCAAAATCAAATTTTTATAAATTAAACTCGTTAAGTCCCTACACTTCATATTAACTTTGACCGTATTTCTCGGTAATATTCTCTCAAAGACATCGCACATATGATGGGATATCAAATGAACATCTCAATTTGACCGTGTTTCTCAGTGATATTCTCTCAAAGACATCGCACATGTGATGGGATATCAAATGAAGGTCTCAATTACTTTATTTTTTTCATGAAGGAAACTTCATATTTTCTATATCTTTATAGATTTAGTCTCAAGGGTTAACTCAATTGGTAAGACTTACGCACACTCTTTCGGTCCGAGGAGAGGTCACGAGATCAAGCCTTGAGTCCTTCGGAATTAGGCCTTCTGCCACGATGGCCGGTGATTTACCACCTCTACCATCCACTAATGTGGGGAAGTAAATATGTTTGACATAATAAACAAGTGAAATTAGCAGCAAAATTGTTTATACCTACCTTGAGAAATGGTTTAATTTAATAATTTAAAAATGGTTTAATTTAATAGTTTTACATACCTAGGTTTACTTTAATAATTTAATTATTTTTAATTTCATACTTATTTATAACACAAATTTAATTTCATAATTTAGAAATGTTTTGATTTAATAGTTATATATAGGCCAAAGTTAAAGTTAAAGTTTGACATAAAAATAATTGGATAATAAATAAGAAGTCATAAGAAAATATGAGTGTCATTTAGAAAAATCAAAATTATATTAAATACTTAATGTTGAAGATCTTAATTGTGTAATCATTTATAGAGATTTTATAAAATTTGCATTTCTTTAATAACAAAATTTTACACTTTTTTTTGTTATTAACAATAAAAAGGAAAATAAATTATTGAACTTTGGTAAATCTATAATATAATGTCATATTTATTTAAATAAACCAATAAATAAAATATTAATTGTCATATTTAACTAATTAAAATACAAATCATCATATTTATTTAAATAAACCAATAAATATTTTTTTTTAAATATTAAAAAAAATCAATCTTTAGTTTCTTTAATATGTTAGTTTCTCAAATATAAAAAAATACTTCATTGAATATCAAAATAAAATTTGAAAATTTTAGTTTAAAAAATTTATTGAATAAATTTATATAAAAAGATATTATAATATGTTAACATATATTAAAAAAATATTATATCTAAATATAAAAATTCTATATAGTTAATCATTGTGATGTCATTCTCACATACATCAAGATTAGTCATTATGACTACTTCAATAAACATGACACTTGACATTATTATATTTTATTTCTAAATTTTTATAAAAAATGTATTATAGTATATTGATGTTTATATATATATTTTAAAAAACATAATATATTTAAATAAAAGTTGTATTTAATGATATAGGTATAGTCAATCATTATGATGTGGTCGCCACATCTATTAAGATTAGTCATTATGACTTTTAATACACAAGACACTTGGCATTGTCATATATTTTTAAATATATTTTTATATCTAACTATTTCATTTGCACACTAAAGAAAATTAGTCAAATCATTAAAATGAACCAATCATAAAATGAAACAATAGATTTTAAAAAATAAAAAATATATAACTTTAGTTTTAAAATATTAATTTAGTATATGAATTTTATAAAACTTATGTAAAACTTTTGAAAAAGTGTATAAATTAATTAAAGTCAGAACTATTGTTTGACTCAACCATAGCTATATACCTGCCTTGGTAGGTATAATAAACATTAAAAATCTTTTTTCAACAAATAAAAAAATTTCTCATTTAAAATCATTAAAAAAAAATCCTAGTGAAGTTTACGTCTATTAAAAATTACACTTTGTACATGACATTTATCGCACCACTGAAATCGCATTTAAGTATGTGCATGCTTACATTGTCAATGACATTGCAATTCTATCTATAATAATTTCGTTGAATTGTTCATCCTCATAGAATTATATACAGGAAAACCCATTTTCTCCCTTTTTCTCGTTCTTTTGGCATCATGATCGAGAATAGGGTTTGCAGCTTTACCGAAATGTCTGATATAGGAAGCATAGAACCCAGAATGGGATGAGTCAGGGTTTTCTGGACAAGATTGGGATCACATGTTTAATAATATGCCAGATGTAGATTGGGATACTAATACTCAGTTGGACGTGGTTGATTTGGATTTAGATTTAGAGGCAGCCGAATGGTGGCCATGGGATCATGATTTAAACATCCACGACATGAATGGCTACTCAGTTAATAATATATCTGTAGCCGATTTGCATGTAGTTGGAGAGTATTTGGTGGATGGAGAGATACAAGATGATGGTGCTGCCAAAGTCGGAAACATCAACAACAAATCAAACAGGATGCAGAACAACAAATCTAAAGCAATATTGCACTGTAGAGAACCCATGACGTGACTATTCATGAGCATCCTGTAGTAGCTGAAGCGTATCAACTAGTTTGTAATGGTAGTAGAAAATCAATTTGGATGTCCCTTCGATATCTACAACTTTAAGAAAAGTTAGAAAATCATTGAAATATATCCTAGGGGAGAAAGAGTACATTTTTGAGACAATCGGAAAAATTTATGCTTCCTATAAAGCCAAACATTGTATAGAGGGCCCAATTCGTGTATGCCTTACTGAAGATGAAACTGTTGTGAAAAAATATGTGAGGTGGGTAGCAAAAAGTAATACATTTGTGGGTTTTTGTAGTAAGAAAGAAAAAAATAAGTTCCAATCACATTTCTTGGTGACAGTTGGTGAGGGCGCTGTAGGTTATGAGATTATTACATATGCCTTCAAGAATTCTTTGATTGGCCATTATGCACATATTATTATTGAAAACCCTTTACATGAGAAGCTTCCTCATTTGGTTGTCGTTGTTCATCCAACGTGCAATAGGTTTGATGTAAATTTTATCCATTGACAATGGGAAAATGTAGAAGACCTATCGAAGAAACATGTGGAACATTTTTTTAGGACCTATTATTGGTCATTCCTCAGATGGGGATAGTAGGAGAAGAATGCTTATGCTGAAGGATTATTACTCAACAATAGGCATGAGATATCAAATTCCCTGGGAAGGGTGGAGGCTAAATAGGTTGTATGATGGATTTAAAGTAACAAGACTTCATGACCAGGATTACATCCATAATGGAAAAAAGTTAGTGAATCCTTTGTTCAGTGGTCGACGAAATCTGATTGTTGGAGAAGAGTTGATTTTTTTTAACCATGTAAGAATGGTTTATAAAATTTTTTAAGTGGATAACCACAAGCTTTAAATTGAGGATATAGAGAGGATTGATCGCCAAAACTAGGGTTCAATACAACACATTGCTTTAGGGCATCTCCAAAGGTGCTTGAAGGAAATGTGAAGTATAGGTGGTAGGACAGAGAGGACATCAGGTACATAGACCTATCTCCTAATCGTTGTTGACTATATTAATCTTTCTTTGTCTCCTAGTTCAAATCTTTGGGAAAGAGTGTGAAATTCTTCAAGAGTCCATCGTTTCTTCACTTTATGGCTATGTTGGGTCAGATAACAGGAAAATAGTAATGTCAACATTAATTTCATTAGTAGAGAGGCATATCAAGATGTGAAAATTTCTTGCCACTTTGCGGTTTTGTTGATGAGATTATTTTGTGATCAATACTCTAACTTACCATGTGCATTGCACCTGAATGGGTCATATGTATGTGAGAAATTTTTTAGCAAAGTCGGTGGCATGGTTGGAGTAGAGAGGGCATATGATTTTGCTGACTTACTTCATGTTATTAGAACCCTTAATAGAGTTGTTGAAGAAGAATCGAATCCCTTAGTGCTTTGTTCCAATAAATATCTAAAGAAAAAAAGAGGTATCTGGAATAAATTACATCAACAAACAGTAGAGGAAGGTGATTTATTGTCACAATATGATTCAATTTCCATAGATAATAAAATTATAGAAGCTCTGAATATAGGATTGTAGGATGCACAACAAATTTTACAAGGTCTTGGCATGCAACCAAAAAGACACACAAAAGATTCTTGGTGGTTTAAACCATGGATGGAGAATCACAATGTTCCAACATTTGAAGAGGTGGATGAAGTAGTTGATAATTCTCCACTGGGTATTTCCACATCCATATTCCAATATTTTTCTTTTATGATATTCAAAGATAGTGAATTGCAAACGATAGAAAGTGAGAGGAGGCACAAGTTGGATGGAATGTTAGATTCCGTTGATGAAAATGTAAACATAACTACCAAACCAGTGGTGGAGCTCAATGGAAAGGACATGTACAAATATTGTTTGGTTAGTTAATTGAATGGAAACCCGACATTATCGAAAGATAGATTGACTAGAGTGATGTAACGTCCTTGACCCTCCGATCGGCGAAGAGGACGCTATGGTGTCATTAAACATCCGGGATAAAAGCCCCATGAACATGTACATACATATAATTTGAAATAAAAATGATTAAAACATAAAACCTGCTAAGATGCATAATCATTCATAAACACAGCGGAAGCAAACATACATTCATTCAAGCATTCAACATGTTCATCATCATTCATTAAACAATAAATATGAATGCAAAGACGAAATGATCAAGAATACTTATATTATAAAGGATTTGTCCCGCAACCAGCTACGTCGCTGCAATGTTCCACCCAACCATAGGCCAGCGTACTCCTTAATCTATCAGCAATGCTGCCACCCCCGATTTGGGCATGATTCCCCAAGGAATAAGGAACAAGCAGGCTTACACATAACCAAGGATACACAAAACATAGACCAAGCCAATATAGTTGGGTTTATCAGGCCATCAAGGAGATGGGAAAGGCTAAATTCTAAGCTGGTGAGCTCATTGGAGAGCTAAGGACACCTACACCAGAACTAGCCTGACTTCTAAAACACCCACATGCACCCAACACAAGGAAATCATTCCCTTCTCTACTACATAGTCCCTCAGACCCTGACCTCCCTTCCAGTGCGATTCAGGGGTTGTGGAGAAGAAAGCCATCCCTCTAGCTCTGTCTGTGTGGCTCCCAACACACCAGGTTTTTCAAGCAAACCAAGCCCTCATCCACACTCCAACACAGTATGAAGACCAACCACTGGATACACGCATCCAAACAAGTTATTCACAGCTTGGGCAGGGGGGAGAAACTCCTGAGTCATTCTTGGCCCTATCGTGGCCAAAATGACTCCATAACAACCTATAGCATCCCAAAACATTGCAGCAAACACAACCAACAAAACATGGGGAAACAACAACTCCCCATCTCAATAGTGAAGTCACGAGAAATTTATACAGTCGGTAATGGAGGAAGTAAACAACCCTTCCACCCATGTCTGAGAAAGAACCTACACATCGACCACATCTGTAGGGAAAAATAAACACCTCCAGCCCAGAACTCTAATGGCCAAATAGGCACCCCCCTTACTCGCTGCATGAGGAACCACGATGGAGAATCTTAAACATTGCGTGGGGAAATAGAACGTCTCTGCGCGAGATGAACAAGCTTGGGAGAGTGGAAGAGTGTTAACTTCCGTCGTGGGGAGAATGGAATAATGGGTGTCATGGTTTTTCCTTCCAACGTGAGGGTCAACCTGCTGGTGGAGTGTGCGTGTGGGAAAGGACTGACAGTCCTGCCACACTCCACTCCCCAACAATAACTGCCTCAACTAACAATAGAACTTTTAATGAGGTAGTTGGATGAGACAAGGGAAGGTGAGCAAATCAAAAGGGTGGTGACACATGGCTTTTCCCCTATGGGCTCAAAGTTTAACAATTCCCCCTCCCTATCCTTAGGAATATCATGCCCTTTTCAATATGGTTGCAGTGATATAGCTGGTTGGGTTTATTTAATTAAAAAAACATGTTTACATGATGCCAAAATTAATATGTGCCATATCTCACGATATACCATCGGCAACGATTCCGTTCGCCAAAACATAACACAACCAAATCGATGGTGGGGCTTTTGGATTTAGCTCCACACCATGATTCATTACAATATATACATCATGTACATTTAATGCAATGGGCTCAAAACCAAAGTGCTACATTCCCCTCCCCCTTCAATATCATTGTCCTCAGTGCTTTACAAAATTGAACAAAATGCTACACTGGTATCACCTCAGTGTTTCGTAGAATTGAACAAAAACGGATGTGCAAATCGCATGGCATCCTCTAGCTCCCATGTAGCCTCTTAAGGTCTGTAGTGCTCCCATTGCACCTTTACCTGACCTATGGCCCGGTTCCGGAGCATTGTGACCTTCCTGTCAAGAATGTGCATTGGCTCGATTCGGAACTCTCCCTCGGGTTCCACCTGAATCACATCCCAATTTATCACATGGTTAGGATCATGTACATATCTCTTAATCAAATAAACATGAAAAACATTATGAGCTCTAGTGCTAATAGGAAATGTGAGTCTATATGCAAGTGGCCCTATTCTTTCAAGCACTTCAAATGACCCACAATATCTTGGTGACATCTTGGCACAACTTCCAAGCTTCAAGGAAATCTTCCTTGCCCTCACTCTGAGGTAAAAATGATCCCCAACACTGAAATGCATGTTCACCCTATGCTTATCTGCATAGCTTTTCTATATTTCTTGTGTTGCTTTCAGATTCTTCCTGATCTTTACAACCTCTTGCTCCATTTCCTTGAGCAATTCCGGACCAAGCGCAACCCTATTCATTGGATTATCCCAAGTCACAGGTGTCCTACACCTTCTTCCATACAAAGCTTCATATGGACTCATCCCCAAGGATGCCTGTTGTAGATTGTTATAAGCAAACTCTACCAAGTGTAAGTAATCTTCCCACTTCGTTGGTTTGTCCATCATGTACATGCGAAGCATATCTTCAAGCACCCGATTAAATCTCTCTATCTGCCCATCTTTCTGAGGATGGTATGCAGTGCTGAAGCTTAGCTTTGTACCCAAATATGCAAACAACCCCTTCCAAAAATTGGAAGTGAACTTGACATCTCGGTCAGAAACTATTGCCTTAGGCAATCCATGCAATTTGAAAATCTCCTTCATGAAGATCTTTGCAATGTCATCAATCTTATGCGTATACTTCACCGGTATAAAATGTGTTGCCTTTGTCAACTTGTCCACCACAACCATGATGGAATCATGTTGTCTCCAAGTCATCGACAATCCTATAATAAAATCCATGGAAATAACTTCCCATTTCCATTCTGGAACTGGCAAAGGCTGCAACAAACCTCCTGGGTGTTGATGCTCAACCTTTACCTACTGACATTTCATGTAGCTTGAAATGTATTCAGTCATATCCTTTTTCATTCCTGGGCAAAAGTACTGCTTTCTGGCGGTAGCAATTGTCTTCTGGTACCCTGGGTGACCAGAATATGGAGTTTCATGGATTTCATCCATGACAACTCTCCTCAACTCTGCTACATTTGGAATATAAATTCTACCTTTATAAGTAATAATTATATCTTCTTCCAATTTATATCCCTCATACCTCTTCTCAAGACTTTGCTGTTGCAATTTGTCTTTTACTAGTTCATATAATTCATCTCCAGAAGTACAATTAACAATCTGCTGCCTCAATTCTGACTGAAAAATACTAAGAGATGCCACATGCATGTCCTACACCTTCCTACCGAGTGCATCAGCTACCTTATTCTCTTTTCCCTTTATGTGCTTGATTTCAAAATCAAACTCACATAAAAACTCCATCCATCTCGCTTTCCTAGCATCCAGAGTAGGCTGATCAAATAGATACTTCAAACCACAATGGTCTGTCGCGAGCTCAAATCTTCTACCCATCAAGTAATGCCTCCACATATTGAGAGCATGTACTATGGCTACAAGCTCTAGATCATGAGTGGCATAGTTCTTCTCATTCTCCTTCAGCTTTCTCCACTCATAACATATCACGTGGTTGTCTTGCATAAGGACTCCTCTAAGCCCTTGTCCACATGCATCGGTACATACCAAAAAATCTTTCTCTGGATCTGCAACTTTCAATACTGGTGCACTAGTGAGAAGATTCTTCAACTGCTAGAAGCTTTCTTCGCGCCTTGATGTCCATTCGAACTTCATCCCCTTCTTTTGCAAGGAAGAAATGGCATGTGCAACTCTGGAGAATCCTTCAATGAATCTCCTGTAGTATCCCAAAAGTCCCATAAAATATCTTACATCTTTCACATTTCTTGGAGTAGGCCAATTCATAATCGCCTCAATCTTCTCAGGGTGCACAGATATACCCTCCTCATAGATAATGTGACCTAAATACTAAATTCTGTCTCTATAGAAGTCACATTTGCTCATCTTTGCATACAATTGATGCTCCCTGAGCAATTGCAATGTCAATCTCAAATGATCTTCATGCTCTTCCTTATTCTTAGAATAAACAAGAATTTCATCAAGGAAAACAAGAAAAAACTTGTCCGAATACCTACTGAAGACATTGTTCATAAGGCACATGAACGTAGCTGGTGCATTTGTGAGACCAAATGGTACGACTACAAACTCATATTTTCCATACCTTGTTCTGAAGGCTGTCTTATGAATGTCTTCATCCTTGATTCTTACCTGATGGTAACTAGACCTCAAGTCAATCTTGGAAAATACCTTTGCTTCTCTCATTTGATCAAAGAGGTCATCAATCCTAGGCAAAGGATATTTGTTCTTCACAGTAACCTTGTTCAACTATCTATAATCAATACACAACCTGAGTGTACCATATTTCTTCTTTACAAACAGAACCGGTGCTCCCCAAGGAGACACACTCGGCCGGATATACTTCTTTTCCAATGACTCTTGCAGTTGCATCCTCAATTCTAGCATATCTGGTGTACTCATCCTGTAGAGTGTCTTGGACACTGGTGCTGCTCCTGGCACAAGTTCAATTGTGAAATCAATGTCCCTCTTTGGAGGAAGCCCTGGAATCTCATCAGGAAACACATCCTTGAATTACTGTAACACCTTATAGTCCTCCAACCTAGGATTTTCATCTCCTGTTGGCTCCAAAATATGAGCTGCATACAACTGGAAACCTTTTCTACAGAACTTCTTCAACTACATTGTTGAAACCTGTTGTACTGAAATCACCTTTGGAATACCTTTCACAACTACTGGGTTTCCTTCTTCATCCATGCATTCAAAAGTCTTGTTATAACAGTCAAGCTTTAACCTGTGAGCTTTTAACCAATCCATTCCAATGAGAACATCATAGGAACCAAGTGGTATAACATTCAAATCTACACAAGTGACCAACCCATCAATGATCAATGGACATTTCTCTAACACTTCACTAACCTTTCTCTTAGTTCCAGTGGCTAGCTGAACTAACCAAGATTTCCTATGCTTTACTTTCTTAAAAGCACAAATCTCCACTACTATAGGAGTAATGTAACTGTGAGTAGAACTAGGGTCAATCAAAATAGAAACAGATTGCTCAACAATCTTACCTGCAAATTCAACCACAGTTGACTGGTGATTTGCCTGGCGATCCTCTAGTGCTGCATAAATCCTAGGGACTGCCCTTGCTACTTGACCCACTGTTTCTACTTCTTGAATGTTGTAAGTTGGTCTTACAATTTCATTATCGAGTGGACAATCTCTCCTCATGTGGGGTCCTTTACATCTCCAACATTGAATTTTTCCTCTATTCTGTTGTGGATCTTCAGGATTTCCTCCTGTCACTCCAACTGGCTTACTCGCAGCTTGGGATGGCTGCTTCTGCCGATTCTTGAAGTTAGAAAGTTTGAAACCTTTCTTTCTTTGGTCAAACTTCTCATTCTTCTTGTCCTTCCATGCCTTATAGTAATCAGGTTTACCTTTTCTTTTCTCATAGCAATACTTAGCCTTCCTTATTGCTTCTTCAAGAGTTATAGGTTCATAAAACTCAATTCTATCTTTGTAAGACTGACGCAATCCACTTAGAACCACTGGACCTTCACTTTTTCATCTCTGATGTACTAGACATACCTCAATAATTCCAAGAACTTATTTGCATACTCTTCCATGGTTTGCTATCCTAATCTTAGTTCATGGAACTCCTTAATATTGTCATCATAATACCTGTCAGAGAGGCATTTCTACTTGAAATACATCTTGAACTATTTCCACTTTCGTCTCCTTTCACTAATCCTCTTTACTTGCTTGAAGTGTTCCCACCAAATGGATGCTCTTCCATTTAGATTGAATATGGAAACTCTTGCTGTCATGTTTCCCGAATAATCCTAAACTTGAAAATATTTCTTTATCCCAAGAAGCCAAGCTTCAGCCTCTTGTCCAGTCTTTACCTCACTATAAAATGTAGGAGGTTTAGCCTTCTTAAATTCATCCCGCGAGTGATACCTATGGTGTCCCTTTCTTTTTCTTTTACGAGAAGATAAGCTTGAATCCCCTCTGGATTCATCAGAGTCAGATGATCCACTAGAATTCCTTCTCCTTCTCCTAGTATTGCTCTTACCTCCTTTCGGTCTTGTTATACCCTGCCTAGAGTCTATCTTTCTTTGCAAGTCTGTCAAACTCTGCAGCATAGTAGCATTCAACTAATGCTGCTCTTCTTGGGATTTAATCAAGCTTCTCATGGTGGCTACAACATCTAATGGTGTCTCTTGGAATCTCCTTCCATTAGACTCTATGTCATCGTTTCCATCACGGAAATTTTCTCCCATGGCATCTCCTACATGCTCATAAGAATCCGGAGCATCA
Source organism: Pseudotsuga menziesii (assembly GCA_001517045.1). Taxonomy (NCBI): domain Eukaryota; kingdom Viridiplantae; phylum Streptophyta; class Pinopsida; order Pinales; family Pinaceae; genus Pseudotsuga; species Pseudotsuga menziesii. The sequence continues at coordinate 390,045 of LPNX011098106.1, forward strand.
TATCCGTCATTGGTCCTCATAATTAAACCACCACTTACTTACCCAGCTACACCACCTAGAATACTTCCCTTGAAGGTGACTATGATTCTGCAAATGTGTTAGTAGCACAATTGTTAGGTGCATACATTCATATAAATCAAAACTACTTACCTTCTCGTGGAAAAATCATAAAATAACAATTTTTCTCAAACACAAAATTTTCTTCCCTTTCATCCTTGTAGTCCACTGACAATCTGCTTAGGTCACTGAAAGCCAGCTGAAACTCACTGAGAATTCCCACTAAAGAACCCAAAATTTCTTTTTCCCAATTGGATCTCTTCTCCACTAATTCTCCAACACCTTGGAAATCCAAAGAACAATTTTCTTTCGATGCTCATTGGCAGCCCTATCACTATAATTTTCCGATGTATCAGATCTCTTGTCATCTAAGCTGTCGGACTACCATCGGCGATGCCAAGGAATGTTGTGTGTGGGTAATCAGAATGTTAATCACCACAAGATACAGTATTGATGATCGAAACCGTTATCGCCTACGGAATCAACAGTCGGAACCACTGTGCATCTGGTAGATAGTTCTCAAGGCGGCCGCAACGACAGGAAGCAAACCGTTTGTGGGTTCCATGAACCATAAAACTCGTTGGTGGTATCATCAGTTGTTTTCTTCTACTATATCAGTGATCAGATCCACTAATCCTCTATGTCGTATCAGTGATTCAAACAACAAACCTTTTCTGCTGCGTCAGTGACCGGAGCACTATCGGTAGTTGAAGACTCTAGTCGTCGGGGTGCTAGTCCACATGGCAGCCGCAACGACCGACTCATGAACAACTAAATTCTTCTGACTTTCATCGGTGACCTCATCAACTAAATTTTTTCGATGTATCGGAGGCTCAAACCACTAATCTGCTCCGTCGTATCAGCGATCTGATCTTCTATTTTTCTTCGATGTGTTGGCACTCTCGTCAGCTAAATTTCGTCGACGCTCATCGACGATCCCATCACCTAAATTTTGTTGAAGTTCACTGCCACATCGGCTCCTCAAACAACTAATTTTGTTCAATGGTGGTGACGTTTTGGCGATCCAATCAACTGATCTTCATTGATCGCCGATAGTCGATATCAGATGTTCTTTCAACTAAATTGAGCTGAAGTTTCGGCGGTATTTGGCTGATCTCTGCTGAAACTATGGCTCCCACATCCACTATTCTTTTTCGATGGCCGACGAACACTTAGAAAGGTTTCCGCAAATTTTCTTCTGATTGTCCTCCGTCGGGTGGGCTTCCACCTAGCTCTTTGCTGCATCAGAAGAGCTTCCCACTAAGTTTTCCAATGAGCTGGCAGTTCTTGCACTTAGAAAAATTTGTGGAAGTTTTATGTCATAAATTTCTGATCTCTGCTGGGAAAAAGGAAACATGCCTCTGCTAGCTGATCTTTCATGGCCCATTCAGGCCCATGCTGTAACGTTGGATTTGATACCAAAATGTAACGTCACCGACCCTCTAACTGACGAAGAGGACACTGCGGTGTCATTAAACATCCAGTCTAAAAGCCCCATGAACATGTACATACATATAATCTGAAATAAAAATGCTTAAAACATAAAAACTGCTAAGATGCATAATCATTCATATACACAGTGGAAGCAAACATACATTCATTCAAGCATTCAACATGTTCATCGTCATTCATTAAACAATAAATATAAATGTAGAGACGAAATGATCAAGAATACTTATCTTATAAAGGATTCGTCCTGCAACCAGCTACATTGCTACAATGTTCCACCCAACCATAGGCCAGCGTGCTCCTTAATCTCTCAGCAACGCTGCCACCCCCAATATGGGCATGATTCCCCAAGGAATAAGGAACAAGCAGGATTACACATGGGAAAGGATACACGAAACATAGACCAAGACAACATAGTTGGGTTTATCAGGCCATCAAGGAGCTACTAAAGGCTAAATGCTAAGCTGGTGAACTCATTGAAGAGCTAAGGACACCTACACTAGAACTAGCCTGACTTCTAGGACACCCACACAAACCCAACAAAAGGAAATCAGTCCCTTCTCTGCTACATAGTCCCTCAGGCCCTGACCTCCCTTCCAGTGCTATTTAGGGGTTTTGGAGAAGAAAGCGAGCCCTCTAGCTCTATCTGTGTGGCTCCCAACACACCAGGTTTTTCAAGCAAACCAAGCCCCCATCCCTACTCCAACACAATCCAAATACCAACCACTGCATACATGCAGCCAAACAAGCTATTCACAACTTGGGTAGGGGGAAGCAACTCCTAAGTCGTTCTTGGCCCTATCGTTTCCAAAAAGACTCCATAATAACCTACAACAACCAAAAACGTAGCAACAAACACAACCAACAAAACGTGGGGAAACAACAGCTCCCCGTCTCAATAGTGAAGTCATGGGAAATTTGCACAGTCAACAATGGAGGAAGTAAACAGACCCTCAACCTGTGCCTGAGAAAGAACCTACACACTGACCACATCCGTAGGGAAAAATACATGCCTCCACCCCAGAACGCTAATGGCCAAATCGGCACCCCCCTTGCTCCCTGCGTGAGGAACCACGATGGAGAATCCCAAACAATGTGTGAGGAAACAGAACGTCTCTGCGTGAGATGACCAAGCTTGGGAGAGTGGAAGAGTGTTTCTTGTCGTCGTAGGGAGAATGGAATAATGGGTGTCATGGTTTTTCCTGCCAGTGTGAGGATCAACTTGCTGGTGGAGTGTGCGTGTGGGAAAGGAATGACAGTCCTTCCACACTCGACTCCCCAGCAATAACTGCCCCAACTAATAGCAAAACTTTTAATGAGGTAGTTGGATGAGACAAGGGAAGGCGATCAAATCAAAAGGGTGGTGACACATGGATTTTCCCCTATGGGCTCAAGGTTTAACAATTCCCCCTCCCTATCCTTAGGAATATCATGCCCTTTTCAATATGGTTGTACTCACATAGCTGGTTGGGTTTATTTAATTAAAAATCATGTTTACATGATGCCAAAATTAATATGTGTCGTATCTCACGATATACCATCGACACCGATTCCGTTCACCGAAACATAACACAAGCAAATCGATGGTGGGGATTTTTCCTTTAGCTCCACACCATGATTCATTATAATATATACATCATGTACATTTAATGTAATAGGGTTAAAATTGGGGTGTTACAAGTGAGGAATGGAGTATACCTTAGGCGAGATGAGAGGCCCCCCAAAAAGCGTGTTGCAATTGTTTTTGGAATTGGATTAGATTGTGTGGTGTTGTTTGATAGAGAGTCTATAGTTGTAGTTGAATGCACTACAAGAAAAGGTGTATCTCAATGTACAAAGCACGACGTTTCTTTTGGGACTTGGTACATTGGAAGATTTCAAAGAATAAGAAAGAAGGATGGTAATAAGGTGTTTGATTACCATAATGACATTGATCTTTTGGATAGGACTAAAGGTTTTGAGCTTCAATGTTGTTGGTACAATAGAATAAAGGGTCAACGCATGTACAAGTATGATTCAACAGATCCTCTATTCATACATCTTGAATTTTTTATAGCAACGACAAACCTATCATACAATATCAAGAATGACACATAAAATTTAGAAGGAAGCGACCACAAAAGTTTTGAGGATTTCATTAAAAATTTAAATAGGGTGAAGTTTTCAAATATTTCTAATTTATCTTATCTTTTGTACTACTATCTTATAGCTTATTTATAAATTATTATTTTTTGTATTATCGTTGATTCGTTTGTATCAATTTCATACTCATTTTAATTTATCTTATCTTCAGGTGTGGTGAATTGTCCGGATGCCGAACGGTTGGGATAAATCTATGTGAAGTTATCGATTGTTAAATATTTCTTTATGCATTATTGAAGCATGGTTATTGAGGGTTACTGAACTGTTGCCTACTTCAACAATTATGTTTAATATTAATTTTAAAAGGATGAAACAAGTTTTTGTTTGTCAAATTTTTGTGTGCATGCCCATGTTATAATTTTCATATACTTTATTTTGCTACTTCAATACTTAAATGGAATATTACTTAATGTGTGTTTCTTGAAATGTTTTCTTAAATGGAATATCATATTCTTAAATTTTCTCATGTTTGTGTGGAGTGCATGTTAACTCATTAGGAAATTGTGACTATTATTGTTTCGAAAGATGGCAAGGGTGTGGAAATCTCTTGTTATAAAACTCATTGTTGTGCACCTGTTCCAGTATGGAGTGGGTATGGATGTGGTATGGAGTGGTTATACTTTCTATAACTAATGAATCTTATACAGTGATGACAAAAATATATAAAAAAGTGTACCTTGAGAGAGAAAATATTATTGTTCTTGTTGGTCCTGTAAAGGAGTTGCATGTCCACCTTATATGGTTCACCTTGACCTTTTGGGTTTGTGGTTTGTTTTGTTGTGGCCCCCTTGGTTGAATCATGATCCTTTATCTTACTTGGTCCATAGGAGATGTTTATTAATGTTTTGATACCTTATCTTAAGGAGTATCCAGATTATAAATTAAATTTTTAGTTTAACATGAGAGACGGATCCAATTCGTGGTATTCTACTCCGCGTGACTGAGCTCTCTCCCTCTGTGTGATCTTTGCACAATATTTGTTGTTGATCCATGTGATCTCTTTCTACACCACCCCCGTGACTGGGATTTCCTTGTTACGCCTTCCATGTGGTCACTTTACACTAGCGTGACTGTGATTCTATTGGATTGTGGGTCCTTCCCCAACGTGACCATGGCTTGTTTCTTGGGTGGACTATGGGTTCTTCCATAGTGTAAGCATGAGTATGTTTCTTGGTGGACTATGGATACTTCACCAGCATGACCATGATTTTTTTCTTTGCACTTTCTTAGCGGACTGTGGGTCTTTCAACATGGCCAAAAAACCTGTGCCTTGGTGATACCTTGATAGGTCCTTCTCCAGCATGACCGTGATTTTTTTCCTTGGGTGGAATGTGGGTCCTTCACCAACGTGACTGTAATATTTTTCTTGCTGGACTATGGGTCCTTCACCAGCATGAATATGATCTATTTTCTTGAGTGGACTATGGGTCCTTCCCCAACGTGACTGTGATTTGTTTTCTTGGTGGACTCTGTGTCCTTCTCCATCATGACCATGATATGTTTTCTCTGGTGGGATGTGGGTCCTTCCCTAGCATGACCATGAGGTGTACATGATTTTGTTTTCTTATGTGGACTATGGGGCCTTCCCCAGCATGATATTGAGTATCACTTTATGGGTGGACTATGTTTTTTCAAGCATGTCTTTGTGTCTCTGCAGTATGTGACTACATCCTTACCCATCATGACTGTGTATCCTTTGTTATCATGACTGTACTGGGTATGAATGCGCTTGTTGACTAAGAATTTTGGGTCAATATACTTATGATTTAACCCTCTCTGGATCTCTCTCAATGTAGGTAAATTGTTTGTCTAGATCGACTTGTCCCTTCGGTGACAAGATCAATTCTGTAAAATATGAGTCTATGGTTGATTCAAATATTGGTTATGATCATTTAGTGTTGATATCTACTGTACATTATTTTATCATGGTGTTTCTGTCCATGGCATTTGATGATTCTCGAGGACCAACTTTAACACAGTGAATAATGGAGCGTAAAGTTGAAAGAGATGAAAATTATGTTTTTTAATTAGAGTTCAAATTTTATTATAGCAGTATTGTTTTGAATATGATTTTATATGTTCATGCATTAATCTCACCAGGTATTCTGTGTTTTCCAAAATTTTATATTTCTTGACCCTTTAACAACAGAATCTAGAGTATTACCTTCCTCCTGTTTTATTTGTGATACAATTGTAATGTATAATTTCATAAAATAATGTACAAGAGTGAGACAAGACACATACAAGATAAGTTTAAAGCATAAATTTCATCACGTTCAACTTAAACACTCCCGAATGTGGAATTTCGGTAGTGTTAATGTTGAACAAGATGAAAATTATGCATTCATACTTGTGTGGACTATACATTATTTTATCTTGTTGTTAGTGTACATGGAATTCGATGATTCTTGAGGAACAACTTTAACGCAATGACTAATGGAGCATTAAGTTGAAAGAGATGAAAATTATGTTTGTTTATTTTAGTTCAAATTTTATTACAGCAGTATTGTTCTGAATATGATTTTATACGTTCATGCATTAAAGTTTACTACTTAAATTAAAAACTCCTCTAACCCATAAACTTCAACATCAAGTACTTTGGAGATATGTACATGGCATATTCCATGCTTGGTTTTTATGGTTTTTGTTATTTGGCTTTCTTGTTTATCCTTGTTTGGTTTTATTGAAAAGTATTGGTTTCCTTGAAAAGTATAGGAAGCTTACTTTATAATTTTCTCATTTTCCTATAATGACACATCTAATTCTCATTTCCCTCATCTAAGAATTAATGCTATTTTTCCTTTTATGTCAGATATTACTTGTTTACCATATGGAACTTATGTAGGTTTTGAGGTGTAGTTACAAGAACACAAATAGGATATGGATGAGAATAGTACGTATTCCTTTTTTCGATTTCTTTTTTGATATGATACATATGGATATGGCTTGGAAGTGTAGTTATTAGTCAGGCAGAAAGCTGGCAGTTGCATATGCACGTTATTAAATATATTGTCTCAGTATGCAGGAATACTTTCAAGGGCTCTGTTCACTATGCATGGAGATATGTTCCACAATATCTGAAGTATGTGATCTCTAGAATTTGTTGAATAAAGAGGTCAATTAAAGTTGAGGCTTGGATTGTTGAGAATCCATTTTTTTAAGAATGTCATTGTAATACTATTTCATGTGGATGGCCACACAACTAATATTGCAATAAAATATGTTTGTGGAGTTTAGATGTCTTGTTGAATGTCTTTATTACTATTATATTGTCAGATAGCAACCTTATTAATACATTTTATTATAATGTGATATTTAGTAAGGCAATTGGTTTTGTTATTTTCCTAACTGAAGGACCGACAGTAGATTTCAAGAATCCTGTCAATCCCATTGAAGAGTAGAAGATTGCAACTAAGTACTATAACTAAAATTGATTAAACAACATCATCCCAGTATTTTGATTAAATACCAGGTCATCCTAGTAGTGGTCCTAACTCGAAATAAGTGAGAACTAGTATATAAAAGGTCAATGGAGTCATTATTACACACATTATTAATTATTATCATACTTCAATGTTTTTGTTTTTTGGAGTTCTTCTCGCAATATTTGAGTTATTATATTTAATTCAACATAATAATACTTTTGGGAGTTGTACTCCACATCAATATTTGGTGTATATTGTATGTATGCAGGTTTGATATGCTTATTGAATAGTATGTTCACAATAAGTGATTTTAGATGCATGTTTTCAATGATCTTCCCCTGTGCATAAATATCAAGTTCTTAAATTTTTAAGGCTCTTGGGACTATAATTATCTATTGTTGAAGGAAAATTTATATTGCAGATGGAGCAACTCTGTCAAAACATCACTCTTTAGTAGTCAGCCTAAATTTTGTGTTTTATCTGGGTTTTGAAACCTGCATAGTTTCAAGTCTTTGTAAAACATTTGAACTGTCAACCCCATATCAGATAGTACCTGAAACATCAACATGTCCTCTGTTCCACAAAATCACCTTCCAACAATCCTCTTTCTGATGATGAAAGTTCATTAAATAAAGTTCTAGGGAACACATGCCAAAAAATATATTTTACAAGAATGGATGTATAATACTGCTGCCACTAATCCAAACTGATCCAAACTCTTGTTGACCAAGTCTAATTTGTTTTATGAATGAGATTATTCCCTCTTCCAAACATGACTTCAAAAAATAAGAATGATCTCCTTTTATAGTGTTCACCTCCAACAACTCTCCCATAGAATATTATTTCTTTAGAAATCCCTAGAATCCTCATAAAGAGGAGCACTCCCTTATTATTTTCCTTGTGATTGGATTAAATTCCTTGAATAGGTCCACATTGTTGATTCTCGTATGTCTAACTCGTGAGATCCTATTAAAGCACACATTGCTAATTTGTGTATGTCTAACTCGTGAATTTGATCAAACTCGTGAGGAATCAACTTTGTCCAACCTATGAAATCTAGAATCACCAATAGTACTTGGTGGATATGACATATTCGATATGATCGGCCTCAATTTCTAGGATTGTGGGGTTTATGTTGGTAAAATGCATGATTAGTCCCTTGGTACTCTTGCTCATGATTTATAATTTGAAACGTCACATTTCCATAGATATTTCATCAAATTCATGCCCAAAGGAGGTGAGCAACCATTAAGTATGAATTGGTTGTCTATGTATGTGGAAATTGAACCATGGTGTTAGAACAATTACACTCACAAAAATTGTCAATTACACATGCAAATTACACACAAAGGAGACTAAATATGGAGCAGAACACTAATTTGTATTGAATAAGTGTACAATAGCCAACCTTATGAAGTCATAGGCTGCCACAATAAATAATTACATGAGAGATTCAAATGCATAAGGATTCCATTCGAATTTGGTCAAAAGCAGGCTTACGAAATCTAAGAAAATCCCCCATAGGTGCATAAAGTAGTTTCCAAATTTGTCTAGGAGCTCACAAATTGGAAAAATCAATTAGGCAAGCTAATAGATGATGGAAGTGCAAATCATACATTCTTTTCTTAGGATAAAAGAGTGGAGGATGATGAGGACAAAAAACAAGTTAACTTCACCTAGTCAAACTTTCCCAATTGCCTTAAAACTCAGAAAAAGCAGGCAATAAAGCAGAAAAAGAAGGCATGCGCTAGGAAGGCTAGGAATAAAGTAGATTTGATTCCAAGTGGTTTCCCAAGCACTCCATGACTCAAATTTAGCAATTTTGACCACTTTGGATGTGTGGAGGACAACTTGCATAGGGTGGAATATGGAAACTAGGCAAATAAGACAAAAATTGGATTAATTAATGTCTAATGTATCTCACTATGGGTTGATTATTCTAACACCCCCCCTTAAGCTTGACTTATGAGTAAAATATCAGAAAATTATAGGGCCTAGCAACAAGGCTTAGTCACCCTTTAGATACTGCATGTCCATTTAACTAAGGAAAGAGGCAAAAACCCAGTGGGAAAAATCATCCCTTAAACATGGACAGTAAAACAAAATTTGAAAATCTTGTCATCACTCATGCTTCACAGCATGATCAGCAATCCCCAGCAGTGATTTTAGATTGTTGAATGTCTTCTCACAAATAACTTTGGTGAAGATATCTACTACCGTTTTGAAGATGAACAGAAGAGTAGGTGAATGGTGCCATCATGCACAAACTGTCTGATGTAGTGCATATGGATCTCAGTGTGTTTGGTTCTCTGTCTCTAAACTGGATCATTGAAGATTCAAATGGTACTTTGATTATCACAATAGATGGTAGTTGAGTATTCTGATTCAAAGACACACTCACCAAGTAGCCCCTGCAACCATAAACATTGAGTTGTTGCATTTACAATCCTTTGTACTCTGCTTCTATAGATGAGAGTGCAATGGCACTCTATTTCTTGCTTGACTAGCTGATTGGTCCTTCAGCAAGCATGAACACATATCCTGATGTTGAATTTTGATCTGTGTTTTCACCTGCCCAATCACTATCAGTAAACCCAATCAAATCATGATCATATTTAGCTTTGTAGAAGATCCCATGAGTACTTGTTCCCTGAACAAAGTTAAGGATCCTTTTGGCTGCTCTCTAATGGATCTCATGAGACTGATCCATGTATCTTGAAGCCACACTTACTGCATAAGAAATATCAGGTTGATTATGTGTAAGATACAACAAACATCCAATCAATTGCCTATACAGTGTATTGTTTACAATAGGTGAAGAATCAACTTCTTCAAGCTTAACTCCTGAAAGGAAGGGAGTCTTGCTTGGCTTGCAATCCTTCATGTTGAATTTGTTCATAAAATCCAAGGCATACTTGGACTGATGTAATTTTATTCCTTGTTTGGTTTGAGAAATCTCGAGCCCCAAGAATTGGCTCAATAATCCCAAATCAGTCATTGAGAATGCATGGTTCATTGCATCCTTCAAGGAGGCAATTTCATCCTTTGAGCTTCCTGTAATGAGAAGGTCATCAACATACAAAACAATAATAATTAATGAACCATGAATCAGCTTCAAATATGCATTTGTATCTGACCTGCATCAAACAAAATTCAGTGATAGCAGAAAGCTATCATTCTTGGCATACCAAGCCCTAGGGGCTTGCTTAAGCCCATACAATGACTTCCTTACCCTACAAACAAGAGATGGATCAGTAGAAAATCCTTAAGGATGCTGCATGTAAATATCCTCAGTGAGATATCCATTCAGTAAAGCACACTTCACATCCATGTGATGTACCTCCCACTGCTTCGAAGCTGCAATGGTTAAGGCTAGCCTGATGGCGTCCATCTTCGCCATTGGTGCAAAGGTCTCATTGTAGTCTATGCCATGTACCTGTGAGTAGCCCTTGGCTACCAATCTGGACCTGTATTTCAAAGGTGAACTATCAGTAGAAAATTTGGTTTTGTGAACCCACATACACTGAACTAGTTCCTCCCTGGGGGAAGGTCAACTAGCTCCCAAGTGTTGTTCTTCTGGAGTGATCTGAACTCTTCTTTCATGGATGTTTGCCATCTTGGATCATGTTCTGCATATTCATAATTTATATGGGTCTGATTCAACCATCAGATAGCATTTATCTGCAAACAAAGGGTCTTTCACACACAGAGCACTCTCAAACTGAGATCTAGTCCTCCTAAGATCATCAGGATTTCCAGCTAGTTCTCCAGTTGCGTGAATGGTATTTGCTGCCCATTTTGGTCTTGTAGGACTGTTAGGATCTGCAGTTAAATCATCATTATCAGACATATCAGAATCAGCAACTTCAACTATCTCTTCACTTACATTTAATGGTTCTCGTGGTGAAGAGGATTCTCCAACTTCCACTGCTGCTAAAGGCTCTTCTTGGAACTGAACACACCTTTCAATGAAGGCTTTGTTTGTGCTCAAATTTATCATATTGTACCCTTTTGAATATTCAGAGTACCCAACAAATGGACACTCTTGGCTTTGGGGATGCAAATCCTTCCTCTTTTCTGTTGGAATTCTATCCCAAGCCCTTGAGCCAAAAATCCTGAAATGGGTCACATCTGGCTTGTTCCCACTCCATGCTTCGAAAGGAATCATACCATCAAGATTTTTATGAGGCACCCTATTCTAGATATAGGCTGCACAGTTTATAGCTTCATCCCAAAACTTTGGTGGCAAAGTCTTAGCCTCCATCATGCATGTTTCCATCTCTTTCAGTGACTTGTTCTTCCTCTCAGCAACACCATTTTGCTGTGGTGTGTAAGGGATAGAATGCTGCATATGGATACCTGCATCTGCAAAATATTGAATGAAATCATACTTGACATACTCACCACCATTTTCAGATCTGAGGACCTTGAGTTTCCTCCCAGACTGGTTTTCAACCAAAGCCTTAAAGACTTTGAAGAGGCCAAAAACTTCAGACTTGTGTTTCAGGAAGTAGACCCAGCAATACCTGGAAAATTCATCTATGAATGTCAATGCATATTTGGCCTGACTCATTGACATATGAGGAAATGGGCCAGCAACATCACTGTGGATAAACTCAAGAGGTGCATAGGTTCTCTCATGACTAGCTTTCTCAAATTTATGCTCTGGGTGTTTTCCTAAGATGCAACCTTGACAGACTCCTCTCGAAAACTTAATCTTTGGTAACCCTATGACCATTTCTTTTTCACTAAGATCAGAAAGATACTTGTAATTAAGGTGGCCAAATATTTCATGCCAAATCTTGCTTTCCTCATTAGCATGAATCAGAAGAGCAGAGGGGTTTGAGTAAGGTAGGAAGTGTGAGAACATGTATACCTTCGAAGTTTGATTTGCAACTCCTTTTGCAATGAATTTACCACTTGAGATATATGTGATCTCAACTTCATCAGGGGAGAATATGACCTTCTTTGGAGACCCTATGTGGGTCATCTGATACACTGATAAGAGGTTAGAGGCAAGACCTGGAACATACAATACATTGCTGAACTTACCATGGTCAAGATCAATCCTCCCTTTGCCCAAACTTTCAGTGAGAGAGTCATCTCCCAGTACAATTGGTGGACCTTTAGACATGTCAAGTGAGATGAATGCCTCCTTGGTCAAAACCATATGTCTTGAAGCTCTAGAATCAATGATGAAACTAGGTGAGATTGATGTGCTAGCAACCAATGCATGAACTCCCTCTTTGTCTTCTGAATTTGATCCTCCTTCCCTCTTCTTTGAGATGTCAGGAAGGGAGATGCCATTCTTCTCCAAGAGTTGGGTCAGTATGTCAATTTTCTTTCTACATGCAGGAGCTTTCAGGATGATTGACCTTACTGCAGTATGTGCACTTGCTCATTTCTCCTTTGTTCTTCTTCTTCTGGGGATACTTCTTGGAACCTTGGGGCTCCTGTGGAGACTTGTTCTTGTCTCTCTTTTGCTCAGGTGGCTTATTAGCTTTCTTCTTGATTTTTGAATCCACCCTCGAATCTCTAGCAACCAGAGCTTGGTCTTTGGAAGGTTTGATGGTTCCCATCATCACCAATTTATTGTGTTCTTCTGTGAGAGATTCCATGAAATCGGCAAGACTAGGCATTTTCTAGGCTCGAGCTATCAACTTTGTGGCATAGAAGGTCTAGAAAAACACTGGATAGTTAGGGCCAAGCTTCGAGAGTATGGCCAAAACCAGTTGCTCATCCTTTTTTTAGATCCCACGTTGTTTTAGCTGCAAAACAAGGGCTTTCAACTTGGAAAAATAGGGTTGCAAGGATTCAAAGCTATTGGGACTCAGGGAGATCAATTCATTTTCAATTTGATGTCCCCTCATCTCATAGATCTTACCAGAAATCTAAAAAATCTTCTCCCATACTTCATTTGGTGATGTTAATCCATCAAGATGGAAAAGGAGGTCTCTGGATATGCTCAAACGTAGGAGACCATAGGCCTCATCCCTCCTGTTGTGCCATTTAATTTTATCTGCAGCTGCATTGGGCTTTGCTTCTGTTGCCATAGTCACTCTATAGAGGCCTTTCACTCTCAATAGTATATCTATCTCTACTTTCCATTCAAAGAAGTTAAATGGAGTCAAGATGATCTTCTGAGATTGATCCATAGCTCAGAAATTGTCCCTTCAGTCAGCAGAATGCTCCTAGTCAATGATGTCGAACCTGTAATAACAAATTGGAAGGAGATAAATCAATATACAAAGGCTCTAATACCATGTGTAAATTGAACCTAGGTGTTATAACAATTACACTCACAAAAATTGCCAATTACACATGCAAATTACACATAAAGGAGACTGAATATGGAGCAGAACACTAATCTGTATCGAATAAGTGTACAATAGCCAACCCTGTGAAGTCATAGGATTCCACAATAAATAATTACATGAGATATTCGAATGCATAAGGATTCCATTGGAATTTGGTCAAAAGCAGACTTACTAAATCTAAGCAAATCCCCCATAGGTGCATAAAGCAATTTCCAAATTTGTCTAGGAGCTCACAAATTGGCAAAATCAATTAGGAAAGCTAATAGATGATGGAAGGACAAATCATACATGCTTTTCATAGGAGAAAAGAGTGGAGTATTATGAGGACAAAAAACAAGTTAACTTCACCTAGTCAAACTTTCCCAATTTCCTTAAAACTCAGAAAAAGCAAACATGCGCTAGGAAGGCCAGGAATAAACAAGATTTGATTCCAAGTGGTTTCCCAAGTGCTCCATGACTCAAATTTAGCAACTTTGACCACTTTGTATGTGTGGAGGACAACTTGCATAAGGTGGAATATGGAAACTAGGCAAATAAGACAAAAAATGGATTAATTAATGTCTAAGCTAGCTAACTATGGGTTGATTATTCTAACAATGTACACATGTGATGCTCTAGAATTTAAGTAATTCCCCTAACTGGTTGGGACTTGCTAGAGTCTTAGGGGTATTTTATTTTCTTTCATTGAATTTTTTTATACCAAAATCATCTTTCTCTATAAGCTTAATGAGGTTATACCCTCATAAGTGTTATGGAGATCCAGATAAGACAATCAAAACTTAAATCCTTGCATAAAAATAACACACTCACATATGAAATACAACAAACAAACAACTCATGGTGTATGGTTTAAATTGTAGTGATGAAGCTAAGTGTGATGAAGAATAGAGTTGTGAGAGGAGAAACTTGAATGAAATGGTGTTTATGCAGCCGATTTAATAGTCTTTCAAAGTGTATTTTTCCCCTCTTTTATTGACATGCTATGGTGAACATTAAGAGGATCCCAATGCTAATGATGAATTTTCTTACAAATGTATCCATCTTAGTTAAAGGATGCAATCAAATGCGGATTTATGGGAAACAACAACAACAATTGATGTTGCTAAATAGATACTACTATTTGATTAAGATTTGGCTCATGAAAGAACTGTAAGCTAGTCAGAAAATACGGCACCTCAAGATTTCTTTGAACAATTATTTATTGTACAATTTAACTTTGAGTTCTATTTTTATAATTATATAAGTTGCAACAATGAATAAATATAAATTTTTTATATTGAAAAGGTTTAGAGTGCAAGGAATATATCTTTTCTACATGTTGTAAATCCATTGATACTGAAACATTGAGGATCTTTGCTAGGTTTGAGGATATTCTCCGCTTTTGATCATATCCTATCATATTATGCTGTAAATTTTGCTAACATAACAAATGTATCACGATATTCTCTGATTCTGCTCATATCCTATTTGAGTTGTACTTACCAGAACACTATTCTAGTTCTTTTCATCCCTTCAATTATGAGATAGAAATCTAACCATACTAGAGAGCAAGAGAAATCTCTAGAAACTGAAACTTTTTCTTGGGTAGTGGAATACCTTTAATTTAGTTTTAAATATAGACAACTAATGTTCAGATATTTCAAAAATCATTTGTAAATTCTGCCAGTTGAGCAAAGCTATATATGATATCATGGACAAGTGAATCCAAGTGGTATACTAACTAGGGGTTCTCAGAACAAAAACATTTTTTATAGATAGGTTATGAGAAACATTTAGTCGATCATTATAGTCTAGTCAGAATCTATTTAAAATTATTAACAAATTACTTCCATTTACAGTCATTTTTTGAGAAATGGAAATTTTTTGTGGATGTATTAAGCTCAGATATTTGGGCAGGGTTTTTGTCAAGGTCTCAATTATGAGGTTTTTATGTGAATTATTACAACGTTTCTATATATGCAAATGAATATTAGTACATGATGTAATTGGCCCTAAATTCTCAAATATGAAAGGATTTCTATCAACAATAGTGAAGCCATTCATGCTGCTCACAACAATTTTTGTAGACCATATCCTTTTGTCTTTGAAGAACAGAAAGTGGTTGATAAATAGGATGGTGTATACCATTTCATAATCTATTTACTAGTTGATGGAACTCTATATGAGTTATATGGGTTGAAAGTAATGCCCATTAGTCTTGGACAATATAATGGAGTTTGACAGTGTTTGGAATGGTTAAAGCAAACATGGGCATGTTGACCTGTCTAATCCTTATACAACAATCAAAATGAGTCCTAGGCACATTCCTTGATGACCTTGACATATGTTGATCCTCCTAAGAACCTAATTAATTTATCTAGATATTTCTTGTAAGTTCTGGTATTTGTTAGCCTCAAACAACAATAGAAAAAATATGTATGAGCCTTCAAAAAACCTTAAATTAACCAAATCCAAGTTTTACTGTGTTCTTGGTACAATTTTGACAAGATGGTAAAGTGGATAAAACTCAGACCCAGGCACTTCTAAGAATGAGTATCAGTAGTAAACAATTGATATTTGAGAAATAAATCAATGTTGTTGGGAACATACTAGGACCTAAAAGCAATTCTCAACCCTATTTGACCCCCTAATCATTAATGATCTAATTTTGGGCTAACTTTGAGGACAAACCTGTGCATCAAAAGGAAATTTTAGGAATTATAAGTGCTTTTATGGAATATCAGTAGCAAGAACAATTTCTTCTTGAATTTGGAAAACCCGTCAACCTCAAATCAAGAATATTCATTTCACCATGCCCCTCAACAAAATAAACATGTTGATATATGTATGGTGCACAACAGATGGATGATACCTCGCCATAAGCTTTTTATCATATTATGCCTTTTATGTTTGATGCATGAGTTTCTATTAGGCTTAGAGGTAACTTGTTTTATGCTTTTTGAAGGCTTAGAGGTACCTTGTTTTTAGGGTTTTTGAAGGCTTGTTTTAGGATTTTTGAAGGCTTAGACCCAACTTGTAGTTTTATTTTATTATATTTTAAGAATGCAAGAACACTAGTTTAGGGAGGATTAATGTCTAGTTTGATGTTGATATCACCTTTTATGTCTGTGTAAATTTTTCTCTCGAGATATGTAGAATGATGATGTTATCTTTAATGTTTGTGTAATATTGTATGTCTTTTCAGATACGCAAGAGCTTGCAATGAACAACTATGACTACTCAAACTAAACAGTTACTAGCTCAACCAGGATCAATTATTTATGATTATTATACTGAAGAGGAAATGCTTCAATTTAAGAAACCTAATAAGAAGAAAAAGTTTCGGAAGAAGGATAAGCTGGATGTTGATGCGCTCAAAGCAGAAGTAATTGTTGTTGGATTGGGTGTTGGGGACCTTGGTTCTAGGGATGATACAGAATGAAAGGTTTCTAGGGAAAATGCAGAAAAGGAAGAAGATGAACTTAGGAAAATTGCATATAAAAATGCATATATGAAAGCAACAGAGGCTTCCAAACACCTTCCAGAGGGATACAAGATGAGAAGTCATCAGATGCAATGCAGGTAGATGAAGATGGAGATGTTGTATTTGGAGAGGAGGATGAAGATATTTACAAGTCATTAGCAAATACCAAGAAAGAGGCACTGGGAAAAAAAGCAAAAAGTAGTATCTGGTCTAGTCCCCAAGCAGTAGCTGCAAATTAGGCAAAAGGAAATGGTCAAAGCCAATCATCAAGTGATGTATAGGAAAATAAAGTTGTATTTACAGAGATGGAGGAATTTGTGTGGATTTTACAACTTGATGAAGGTGTGTGAATAACGAAAGGATTTTAGAAATAATGATAGTGGATACTTATATTTCATTTTGTAAGGAGTTCCATTGTAGTCCTTACAGTTTTAATAGGTCTTTGATTTTTATATGATATTGCTTTGTGCTATCTCATTGTTTTATAATTCTAATTTTGTTCTTGTTGAACCAAACACTCATAAACTAGTAATTGAAGATGCCTTTAAAGAGTATGATGAAGATACAGGTCATGTAAAACAAGATGATGTTGCAGAATCCATAGGCAGGTGGATAGAGGTGAAAGAAATGGATATAGATCCCAATGATCTAAAAGCAGAAGAAGAGGAGGAAGTGGCGACAAATTATATAATTAAAGAAGCTTCTGTTGGAAAGGGTTTGATGGGGGCCTTGCAACTGTTGAAGGAAAGGGGAGAATTGAACGAGTATGTGGAATGGGGTGGAAGAAATATGGATAATAAAAGAGAAAACTTGTTGGAGTACGAGATACTGATGGGCCAAAAGATATATAGTTAGACCGTTTAGATGAGTTTGGACATATTGTAAGATTATTTCTTGATATTTCAATTGTATCATGCTTTAGTCATGCTAACCTCCTAGTTTAATTCATTAATGTCTATTCAGAGAAATCATAAATTTATTTCTTGTCAATATATATTTGCAGATGACACCTAAGGAATATTTTCAGAAACCGTCACCTAATTTCCATGGAAAAGGCCCTCGAAAAATGAAACAAGAAAAATGTATGAAACAATATCAAGAGGAATTGAAGCTTAAGCAAATGAATATCGTGGAAACCCCCTTGATGTCCATGGAAAAAATGCGTGACATTCAGGCCAAGCTCCATACTCCTTACATTGTTCTTAGTGGTCCAAGTTAAACCAAGGTATGCTTATATTCTGTTAGAATAATCAACCCATAGTTACCTACCTTAGACATTAATTAAATCATTTTTGTCTTATTAGCTAGTCTCCTAGATTCCACTTTATGCTAGTTGCCTTCTACATGTCATAGAAGTCAACACTTGCTAAAATTGAGTCATGGAGCACTTGGGAAACCTCATGGAAACCATATTTAGCACATCTAATTTATTCTAGATCCTCCAAAGTGCATATCTGCTTTTTCTGTAAAGTTGTCTGTTTTATTGAGAATTAAGGCAAAAGGAAAACGCTAGACTAGGTGTAGTTGACTTGTTTTTTTCCCACATCATCCTCCATCCTTTTATCCTAATAAAAGGATGTATGAGTTGTATTTCCATCCCTTATTATCTTTCCTACTTGACTTAGCCAATTTGTGAGCATCTTAGTGGATTTGGAAACTACTTTATGCACCTATGGGGGATTTGACTAGTTTAGTAAGCCTACTTTTTGACTATTTAAAATGGAATCCTTATGCATTAAAATATCTCTTTAATTACATATTTTAGAATCCTATTACTTCACAAGGTTGGATATTTTACACTTATTCAATACAGATAAGTGTTATGGTCCAATTTCAGTCTCCTTGATGTTAATTCTGCATGTTTGATTAGCAATTTTGTGAGTGTAATTGTTATATATATTGGGTTCAATTTCCACATGGTATCAGAGCCTTTATAGATCTATTTCTCTCCTTTCATATTGCTATTGCAGGTTCTACATCTTGACTGGGAGTATATTCTACTAATTGAAGGGCACATTTTTAAGCTATGGACCAATCTCAGAAGATCATCTTGACTCCATTTAATTTATTTGAATGGAAAGCTGAGATGGATATATTTTTGAGAGAGAAAGGTATCTACAAGGTTACTATGGCAACTGAGGTAGATCCCAATGTAGCTGTAGAGAAAATCAAATGGCACAACAGGAGGGATGAGGCCTATGGTCTTTTGTGTCTGAGCATTTCAAGAGACCTCCTCTTCCATCTTGATGGATTGAGATCACCTAATGAAGTGTGGGAGAATATTGTAGATATTTTTGGTAAGACAGATGAGATGAGAGGACATCAAATTGAGAATGAGTTGATCTCCTTGAGTCCCAATAGCTTCAAATCCTTGCAACTCTATTTTTCCAAGTTTAAAGCCCTTGTTTCGCAGCTAAAACAATGTGGGATTGAAAAGAAGGAAGAAAAACTAGTTTTATCCATAATATTGAAGCTTGGCCCTAACTATTCAGTGTTTGTTTCGAGCTTCCATGCCACCAAGTTGACAACTAAAGCCTAGAATATGCCTAAGCTTGCAGAGTTCATGGAATCCCTCACACAAGAACAAGATAAGTTGGTGATGATGGGCACCCTCAAAAATTCCAAATACCAAGATTTGGTTGCTGGAGATTCAAGGGTAGATTCAAAAATAAAGAAAAAATCTAAAAATCCACTTGAGCAAAAGAGAGAAAAGAACAAGTCTCAAGAGGAACCCCAAGGTTCCAAGAAGAACTTCGAGAAGAAGAAGAACGAAGGAGAAATGAGCAAGTTACCATACTACAATAAGGGCTATCATCCCGAGAGCTCTTGTATGAAGAAGCAAATTGACATGTTGACCCAAATCCTGGAGAAGAATAACATCTCCCTTCCCAATTTAACAAAGAAGAGGGAAGGAGGAACAAATTCAGAGGACAGAGAGAGAGAGTACATGCTTTGGTTGCTGGCACATCAAGCTCACCTAGCTTCATCATAGACTCTAGAGCTTCTAGACATATGGTTTCAACAAAAAAGGCATTATCCTCTCTTGACATGTCAAAAGGTCCACCAATAGTTTTGGGAGATGACTCTCTCACTGACAATTTGGGAAAAGAAAAAATTGATATTGACCATGGTAAGTTCATTAATGTGTTGTATGTTCTAGGTCATGCCTCTAATCTCTTGTCAGCGTATCAGATGACTCACACTGGGTCTCTAAAGAAGGTCATATTCTCCCCTAATGATGTTGAAATCACTGAGATTTCGAATGGTAAATTCATAGCAAAAGGTGTTGTTGATCACACTTCGAAGGTATACATGTTTTCCCATTTTTTACCCTACTCAAACCCCTATGATCTTCTGATTCATGCTAATGAGGCAAGCAAGATTTGGCATGAAATATTTGGCCATATTAAATACAAGTATATTTCTAATTTGAGTGAAAAATATATCATCATAGGGTTACCAAAGATCAAGTTTTCCAAGGGAGTCTATCAAGGTTGTATCCTAGGAAAACACCCAGAGCACAAATTTGTGAGAGCTAGTCATGAGAGAACCTCTGCACCTCTTGAGTTGATCCACAGTGAAATTGCTAGTCCATTTCCTCATATGTCCATTAGTTAATCCAAATATGCACTGACCTTCATAAATGAATTTTCCAAGTATTGTTGGGTTTACTTTCTAAAGCATAAGTCTGAATTTTTTGACCTTTTCAAAGTCTTTAAGGCCTTGGTTGAAAACCAGTCTGGGAGGAGACTCAAGATCCTCATATTTGACAATGGTGGTGAGTATGTCAAGTCTGAGTTCATTCATTATTGTAAAGATGCAAGTATTCAGATGCAGCATTCAATCCCTTACACCACACAACAAAATGGTGTTGTTGAGAGAAATAACAGGTCATTGAAGGAGATGGCAACCTGTATGATGGAGGCTAAGACTTTTCCACCAAATTTTTGGGCCAAGGCTATAAACTGTGCATCCTACATCCAGAATAGGGTGCCTCATAGTCAGCTTGATGGTATGATTCCTCTCGAAGCTTAGAGTGGGCACAATCTAGATGTGACCCATTTCAAGATTTTTGGTTCAAAGGCTTGGGCTAGAATTCCAACTGAAAAGAGAAAGGCTTTGCACCCCAAATCATTAGAGGAAATTTCAACTCAAAATGGGCCTCCTAAAAAAAATTAATAAAATAATAGTTAAAATAATAAAATAATATTTAAAATAATAAAATAATATTTATTAATTTTGGAGGAAGAAAAGAAAAAAACTACTTTTTTGTTTGTATTTTCGACATGTCTCCCCATGTTTTTACTCATATCTCCCCAAAAACAAGAAATACCTCAAAAAATGTGATGATGACATCATCATCACATTTTTTCAGGTATTTCTTGTTTTTGGGGTAGTGGGGTCCATCAAAAGTATGCCGAGTGGGTACTCGTTGGATGCGGAATTTAATTCCGCATCCAATGAGCTCTCCCGATCGAAATTTGAGTAAAAACACGGGGGGATATGTCGAAAATACAAACAAAAAAATTAGTTTTTTTAATGATACCTATCCCCAAATTTATATTAAAAAAGTGTTAAGACCTATACGGTATTTCAAACTTAAAGCAATGTCATTGGATAACACACGATGACATGGAATTTGAGTTTTAAAGTTAAAAGGCCCATTTTGAGTTGAAATTTCCTCTAATGCCAAGAGTTCCTATTTGTTGGGTATTCTGAATATTCAATAGGGTACAAGCTGATCAAATTGAGCACTAACAAATATTTCATTGAAAGAAGTGTTCAGCTCCAAGAAGAGCCTTTAGTAGCAGTTGAAGTTGGAGAGTCTTCTTCGCCACCAGATCCATTGATTGTAAGTGGAGAGACTAATGAGTTTGATGATTCTGATATTTCTGATAATGATGATTTGATTACAGATCCTGATAGTCCTACAAGACTAAAATGGGTAGACAATACCATTCATGCAACTAGGGAACTGGCTGGAAATCCTAGTGACACTAGGAGGACTAGATCTCAGTTTGAGAGTGCCCTGTGTATGAAAAATCCTTTATTTGCTAAGAAGTTCTATCTGATAGTTGAATCAGATCCACAGACATATGAATATGCATCACATGATCCAAGATGGAAAACAACCATGAAAGAAGAATTCAGCTCACTCCAAAAGAACAACACTTGGGAACTGGTTGATCTTCCCCCAGGGAGGAAGCTAGTTCAATGTAAGTGGGTTTTCAAGACTAAGTTTTTTTCTGATGGTTCACCTTTTAAATATAATGAAATATTGGTAGCCAAGGGCTACTCACAAGTACATGGTATTTATTACAATGAAACCTTTGCACCAGTGGGAAAGATGGACTCCATAAGGCTAGCTTTAGCTATTGCAACTTCGAAGCAGTGGAAGGTACATCACATGGATGTGAAGTCTGATTTCATAAATGGAGATCTCACTGAAGAGATTTACATGAAGCAACTTGAAGGGTTTGTTTCTAATACATCTTTAGTGTGCAGGTTAAATAAATCATTGTGTGGGCTCAAGCAAGCCCCCAAGGCTTGGTATGCCAAGATTGATGACTTTCTGTTGTCATTGAGTTTTGTTCGATGCAAGTCTGATCCTAATGTTTTATTGAAGCTGATTCATGGTTCTTTTATGATTATTTTCTTGTATGTGGATGACCTTCTGATTACAGGAAGTTCAAAGAAAGAGATTGCCTCCTTGAAGGATGCAATGAACCGTGCATTTTCTATGACAGATTTGGGATTGTTGAGCAAATTTTTGGGTCTCAAAATTGCTCAATACCAACATGGAATCAAATTACATCAATCCAAGTATGCCTTAGATTTTCTGAATAAGTTCAACAAGAAATATTTCAAGCCAAGCAAGACTCCCTTCCTTTCAGGAGTTAAGCTTGAAGAAGCAGGTTCTTCTCCTATGATAAATAATACACTGTATAAGCAGTTGATTGGGTGTTTGCTTTATCTTACACACACTTTACCTGATCTATATTATGAAGTTAGTGTAGCTTCAAGATACATGGATTAGCCTCATGAGATCCATTGGAGAGAATCCAAAAGGATCCTTAACTTTGTTCAAGGAACAAGAACTCATGGGATCTTCTACAAAGCTAAATCTGATCTTGATTTGATTGGGTTTACTGACAGTGATTGGGAAGGTGACAACACAGATAGAAAGTCAACATAAGGATATGTGTTCAAGCTTGCAAAAGGACCAATCATTTGGTCAAGCAAGAAGCAGAGTGCCATAGCACTCTCATCTACAGAAGCAGAGTACAGAGGAGTTGTAAATATAGCAACTCAATGTTTGTGGTTGCAGGGAATACTTGGAGAATGTGGCTTCGAATCAGAGTTTTCAACTATTATCTACTATGATAATCAGAGAACCATTCGAATCTGCAATGATACTGTTCAGAGATAGCGAACCAAACACATTGAGATCCATAGCACTACATTAGACAGCTTGTGCATTATGGCACCATTCATCTACTCTTCTGTGCATCTTCAGAACAAGTAGCAGACATCTTCACCAAATTTTTTTGTGAGAAGACATTCAAAAATATCAAATCACTGCTAGGGATTTTTGAACATGCTGTGAAGCATGATTGATGATAATATTTTCAAATTTTTTTTTTACTGTCCATGTTTAAGGGAGGATTTTCCCATTGGGTTTTTGCCTATTTCCTTGGTTGAATGGAAAAGAAGTATGTAAATGGTGACTAAGCCTTGTTTCTAGGCCCTATAGTTTCCTGATATTTACTCATAAAGTCAGGCCTAAGGGGGGGTGTTAGAATAATCAACCCATAGTTCCCTACCTTAGACATTAATTAAATCATTTTTTTCTTATTACCTAATCTCCTAGATTCCACTCTATGCTAGTTGCCTTCTACATGTCATAGAAGTCAACACTTGCTAAAACTGAGTCATGGAGTGCTCGGGAAACCTCTTGGAAACCATATTTAGCATGTCTGCTTTATTCTAGATCCTCCAAAGTGCATATCTGCTTTTTCTGTAAAGCTGCCTGTTTTATTAAGAATTAAGGTAAAAGGAAAATCTAGACTAGGTGTAGTTGACTTGTTTTTTGCCCACATCATCCTACACCCTTTTCTCCTAATAAAATCATGTATGAGTTGTCTTTCTATCCCTTATTAGCTTTCCTACTTTACTTAGCCAATTCGTGAGCATCTCAGTGGATTTGGAAAGTGCTTTATGCACCTATGGGGGATTTGACTAGATTTAGTAAGCCTACTTTTTTACTATTTCAAATGTCATACTTATGAAGTCAAATCTCTCATGTAATTATATATTGCAGCAGCCTATTACTTCACAAGGTTGGCTATTGTGCACTTATTCAATACAGATTAGTGTTATGCTCCAATTTCAGTCTCCTTTGATGTTAATTTTGCATGTTTGATTAGCAATTTTGTGAGTGTAATTGTTCTATCTCTTGGGTTCAATTTCCACATATTCACTATAGTTCAAGCATGTATACTTTTATTTGAGAATTATCTCACTGATATGTGATTATAATAATTGACTACTTTGTCCATGTCTTTAACTACTGTAGGAAACCAAGTGACCCACGAAGTGGTTTTTCTACTATCGAGAAAGAGGTTGCAGGAAGTTTGACTCCAATTCTTGGTGATAGGAAGGTTGGTAGATTTGAAATCAATATAATTTTCTTGTTCTCTCTTTAGATGAAATTTATTTAGCACAATTATCTAGTACATTATATGTTGTCTCAGTATCTTGTAGTGTTGCAGATATTCTGATACAATTATTCTCTTTGTAGGTTGAGCATTTCTTAGGAATTAAGCGTAAATATTAAGTTGGGACCATGGGTCCCCCAATAAAACCGAAGACATGATATCATTATACTTGGCATTTCCCTGGATGAGGATTACAAGTTTTTGTGTTCCATTAATACTATTGATGTTAAAGGTGTCTGCAATCATCTTCTTCTATGATATGCTCCATAAGATTTTTTAGCTTTGCTGCAAATAGCAAGCTCAAAATTCAAGAATAATATCATTCTTTGTGCTGAGCAGGACCAGATTTTCTCAATCAAGCGATAACCTATGATTTTATGAGTTGTGATAGATTGAGCAGTTGGGAAGTAAGATGTCAAAATGTTGATACTGCAGACAAGTATTTTGTATAGAAACATAAAAGTATTGTGCTTTGCTGGACTTCTGAATGGCATATGCACAGATATTATACTTCAAGTTTAGCTTGAGATTATAGATAGGTCTCTGTTGAAAGTTTGACCTATGAGGACATTGTTATGGTGTACACCATTTATTCCCTTTCAGGAATTTGTTAGATATTCTATGGCTTAAGAGAAGGAATAAAAACATCTGGATTCTACTTGACTGATGTCACCCAAATTTTAGAAAAGGATTACAAATTTTTACTCCATGTTGATGCTTCACCGTTTTAGGATGTTGTATGGAATTTCGTTTATATAATAAGTTTTTAACACGGGTTATGCTGCTAGTTTCATTTTTTTATCTTTCTCAACATCAGGTAGTTGTGGTTTGGTGGTGATATGCACTATTGAAACTGTTCCATAACCTTGGAAGGTTCTATAGAAACTCTCCTGGCTCTTTTTCCAAGGTAGAAAAAGCATTACCTGAATCTAAATGGTGGCATTTTTCAAAGAACATACTACTCAAAGATGATTGTATTTTTCTTATACAATGTTTCTTGATATCTGTTTTAGTTACATTAGTCCTTGATGTGGTGATTGAATGACAGTGATAATGGAAATAAGTGTGTTAGAAATTTCTCATATCGTTCTCTATATAACCCCTGTGTTTCCTTATTGTAGTTTTTGAAAACATTAGAATCTAGTGGCTGAAGCTTGACCAAACCAGCTTTTGGTACAGGAAATCCTGTCCATTTTTCACCTTTTCTCAACCGTCTTATAAACAAATGATATCTTGTTTCAGGATATGAGAATCAAAGTGTTTATTCTATTGATGTTGTTTTCATATGAATTTCATTGTCATGCTATGGAGCAATTGAAAAACACCCTGAGGATATCTATGTTTTTGCTTGCACGATATATCTGTTTTCTGTAGATTGTTGCACAGGGCATGAATTATATGAATAAATTGGTGAACATTGAATAGCACCAACTCAAAACTAGAAATAACCAGGATGGAATTTTAATGGTGTGCTAATTAATTATGGGATATGTACATCTTACACAAAGTACTCCGAAGGGCAGTTGACGAGTCAGTTGAGCCTAATATTAGCAGGGATGTTTTTTACATATCATATTGTTGAAATTTAAGGTTTAGTGATGTATTAATACAAGTAATAAACACAAGTGCATGAACATATAAATTCTATTCAGAATAGTGTTGCTAATAAAACTTTAAACTGTAATAAATCAAGAACATAATTTTCATCTCTTTCAACTTAACGCGCTACTGGTCACTATGTTAATTTGAATGCTCTACTGGTCACTGCGTTGAAGTTGGTCATTGAGATGATTTGCCAAATGTCATTTACAAAAATAATAGATACAATATTAACAAATTATATTCATTATTGGATCCTCCTTAAACTAAAATATTTTTTAGTTTGATCTTGTCACCGAAGGGACAAGTCAAACAGGGTAAACCATATATGTACCTTGAGAGAGAGGGTTAAAGTAGATAGAAACAAGTCTCAAACTCTTAATCAGTAGAAATAGAGTTTTCAATCAAAAGGAAAACCTTAATTAATTCATTCATACTCATAACAGTCATGCTAAGGACACACAATCACTTAGCACAAGAGACACTTAGTCATACTGAGCACAATCATACTCTCTGACAGTCATGTTGAGAAACCCATAGTCCAAATTTGAAAGGTAACCTCACAGTCGCTCAGGGAAAGATCCCAACACACAGAGGTAAAACCCATAAGAACTCATGCTGAGATAAATCGCATATACAAATCATGATGGTAAACCTATAAGCAATCACACAAAGGTAGAACCATGAGGATAAACCTGTGAAGGTACCAAGTAGAGAGCAAAGATCATGGTGTAGAGAAAATGCTAAGGAGCAGTCGGAAGGAAGAGACACGCAGGTAGAGGAGCAACTGGCAGGCGGAGGCGTGCAGGTATAGGAGAATGACTAGAAGGAGGAGACATGCGCAGAATACAATATTGTGAAGTAAATCATAATACCATCTCTTCATTATACAATTAGATGTCGTAAATCATAATGATATGCGGTTGATTAATTGCATTTTGGGTGAAGTAATGTGCATCCACAATATACATCGAAAGAAGTAAGGTGCATTGTAGAATGCATGTGGGGTCATAAGAGGGGTATCATGTCAATATACTAGGTAGATATATAAAGGGGTAAAAAAAATGTAAATGGAAAAATGGATACATGCAATATATAGTGAAAATAAGGGGTTTTTTTAATTTGGGAAGGCATATTGGGAGGGGGTTAAAAAAAACGATTTTGGGAGGAACTTTCCAATATTGATTGGAATTAGGGGTATTGTTTCATATGCCATGAACGAACGTGATATGGCATGGTTTCACTAAGTGACCGCCCCCCCCCCCCATGATTTTTCCAACTATCTCGAACTGTAGCTATCATATGTTAACTGAGTTATTTTTTATTTTTTTGAAATTATTAATTATGAATTTTGGACAATGACCATAGAATCAATCTGGATAGTACACTTGTCTCATTATCATGTGTAGATGAAACAACATAGATTGTAGTCCAACCCAAAATTATAAGATATATACGCGTATAACTATCAGCATAATTAGCTAGATGCCCAAATACACGATGAAGGAGTTTATTAGGAGTTCCAACGATTTTATTAGGATGTAAACTATTACATGAGTGCACATTAGCTAGACTCCTAGATGCCAAATGTACTTTCAGTAATCCTTAAGCGATTATAGTTGAAGTTAAGCTAATAGTTGTAGAATCATTGAAGTTAATCTAATATTTGTTTCTAATAGTTAAGCTAATAGTTATCCAATATAACCATGATTAGAGTTGAAGTTAAGCTAATAGTTGTAGAATCATTGGAGTTAATTTAATAGTTGTATCTAATAGTTAATATATGAGCAACTATAATTCAATTAAAATTCATGATTGGACTTGAAGTTAAACAATTAAGCTAATAGTTGTATCATCAATGGAGTTAAACTCATACGTGTATAGATCTATTAATCAAATAGTTGTATCTAATAATAAAATAGTTGAAGTTGAAGTTTATTTTTTCCTACTAATAGTTGATCTAGATAATCGCTATCATATGTTAACTAAGATATTTTTTATTATTTTGAAATTATTAATTATGAATTTTTGAGGATACCCATAAAATCAATGTCGATAGTACACTTGTTATCATAGATAAATGAAAAAACATAAATTGTAGTCTACTCCAAAAATCTAAGATATATACTCCTATCAGTGTAATTAAAAAAAAAAATATAATATAATATGAATCACATAAACTTAATTAAAATTTGACAATATAATGATATGAATCATATAAATTTAATCAAAATGACTACAAACTAAATCAAAATGATTGTAAACTAATTTAAATATAAAGATTATTGCATAATTAGTTACGTTTTTAATTGAGATTTGGGTTGGACTACGGAATATGTTTTTTCATCGACGTACAAGGATGAGACAAGTGTATTGTCGAGATTGATTATATGGCAGTCGTTTAGAATTCAAAATAAACAATTATAAAAAAACGAACATAAAAAATAATTGGTAGCTAATCGATGAATGGATCATTCTTAGCAATGCATCGATAAATCATAGTTGATAAATGGATAACCAATAGTTCATGGCATATAACTAGAAGGATGTGAGATAAATATATATAGATATAGATATAGATATAGATATAGATAATTGATACTTGATAAATGGATAACAAGAAAAATGTCAATGATAACATGTAGCTAAGAATTACTTGATAAATGGATAACAAGAAGAATGTGAATGATAACATGTATCTAGGCATAGATAACTCATAGTTAAACCATTTAACTAGAAGAATATGAGGAATAAAAAAATATCTTCCATTCTATAACTATCTTTCAAGCATTTGATTCTTAATCCAGCCACAAATTATGTAGATGTGCTATGGCATTTCAAGCATTTGATTCTTAATCGAGCCACAAATTATGTAGATGTGCTATGGCATTAACATAGTTACATAATTAATATAAGATTTACTCTTATATAATAATTGAAAATATAATGATATAAATTATATCAACATAATCAATACAACATTAACATTAAATTAGATTTTAAATTAAATGAAAATAACTATAAACCAAATTAAATATGGGCGTTGTTGCATAATTAATATAAAATGTAGTCTTTACATAATAATGATATGCATTAACATAATAATTCACAATATAATGATATGAATCGCATCAACTTAATCAATATTCTATTGACATTGAATTATATTGTAAATAAAATAAAATATGAGCATTGTTATATAATTAATTATAGAACATCTAGTTTATACCTTTTGAATAGTGGTTAATGTGAACTACATCAAAATTAACCTAAATACATGTAGTTGTTTGATAAAGTGACATTAATATAAAAAGATATTATTTTATTTTACTTTTTCAAATAATGAATTTTTAAAATTAATAAAACAAATTAATTGTTTTTTAAAAAGTTCACAAAGTTTTATTTTTTATTATTTTAGATATATTGAAATTAATATTAAAAAAAGCTGTATATGTCTCTTTTACATTTATTAAATATAATTATTTTCATATCTCAAAGCAACTTAGAGAAATCAATTTCAAGTCATTATAAAATGGCAGTGATCTACCAACAAACAAACATAAACCCAATATCTAGACTAATTATTATTGTAAATACCTTGTTTCCAACTCATTAAATATTCACAAGTATTTATTGATTTGAAAAAATAAGCACTTACTTTTTGCAACCCATGCTACAATGCATGTAACCAAACTCCTATTTCGATTATTTCTATCCTAGATTTCATAGCGAAGGTTAAAGATAGAAGATAAGATTTCATAGGGAAGGTTAAAGATGAAAGATAAAATTTGATAATTTAGATTTATTTAAATCATTAAAACAAGGATATTGTATTAAGTTTTTTTTCGGCTTACTTATTTTTTATTTCCCCTTCAATATTAATAACTAAGTTTTACTTTTATGTTTTTATGTTTTTTATTAAAAGGACATAATCTCTAGTCATATATCTTAAGCACTCCCATATCTTCAAATTCTCATAGAATCTTGGAGAAATTTTGAAATCCATGAAACTTGAGGTCTAGACCTTTATAAATGGACCTTTGAAAGTTCAAGGTAGAGAGAATATTGGATATTCATTTATAGATTCTTCTAATTTCATAAAATTTATAAATTAAGGTTTTAAAAAATCTATAGAAATATGTTTTACTTTGAATAGGTACACGACTGGTGCAAGCTAATGTTGGCCACTTATGACGCATCCGTTGCAATGGACTTCTGGAAAAACAGAAATATGAATGTCAAATAACAATATTAGAGGTACCTACACAACTTTTTGGAATATGGTGTAAGAATATGAAACGTGGACAATTGGGTTACCTTCCAGAATATATAACTTTTATTTATGGAAACTAAGTATAAATCCCAAAAAACGAGGTTCTTCTAAAGTTGGTATGTTATTTTTTTCCCAAAAAATAATGAATATGTTTGCGTTGGTCCACTCATTTGGTATGCAAATGGTGGAATTTTGTGAAAAAAATTATATAGAGTTGTAGATAACAGGTGTGTCTAGTGCAACGTTATTTTTCCATATTTATTTATGCTATATATTGTTTTTCAAATTAAGGAAGTGAGTGACGCCCTAAAATGACAAGGTGGAGCGTTGGTCCACCACATCTTGGTCTTAACATAGTCAATGAACGATTTTTTTTAGGATGTAGGTCTTTGTTTCTTC
>LPNX011098106.1:446079-492188 GCA_001517045.1 Pseudotsuga menziesii
CTAAGTGAAAACCTTTGGATAGGTCATCATGCACTTGTGTAGGCCATCAAGATGATGACTAAGGAAAATCCTCTGAAATTAAAGGAACTTGCTAGCCAAAATGACCCTTCAAACCATGATTGTACACCCAAAGAGAACATGTCGCTACCAAAGGAAGGATCAATAGGGATGACAAGATAGGAAGTGATTGGGTAAGATAGGAAGGCACGGAAGCGACCTTAGGATATGATATGTGGGTAAGAAGGCTATTAGGGCTGACCTAAATAGGATATTACCTATCACAGTTTCGTCAATGATTATAAATCCTAAGTTATGCATGCTAACATTTAAAATTCAGTTAGGGTTAGGGTTTCCTCATGATTCTAAACCCTAGGTTATGCATGCTAACCCTTAAATTGTTAAAAATGCAACAAGTACAATAGATCATTAAAATTGCAAGTGCTCAATAGATCATTATAGAAGACACATATTCATGAACTTGTTTCATTTTTTATTTGTCAAGGAAGAACAATTTTTATGGGACGTTTTCATTTCAATTATGCATGTGGTTGAAGCATGTTAGTGGTGTTGATGGGGCGTTATCATCATATCGTACAAAGTAAACCTATTTTGCAACTGACATACATTGACATAGACCCCAATCAATCCACTTTTCATGAAGATAGGACTATCGAAATAAGAATTATTTCCATCCAAGTCAAAATGATTATGACAATCCAAAACACTAATTTTCATATTGCCAAAATGAGTGTAAAATCCTAAATGCAAGTACTAATGATAAACAAGATTTGAAATGGCACTTTGAATTAGTGAAAGGTACCGTCAAAACAAAAGTATTTCCATCCAAGCATTTAGCATTATGACAGTCCTATATTTAAGTTTTTATCTTGTCAAGACAAAGGTACAATCTTTTTATGTAAACATCAGTGATAAACAATTTTATAAGTGCCAAGTTTACAAGCCAATAGGACTCTTAAACCAAATCAAATTTCCAGTCAAGTAAAATGTCTTATGACAGTCCAATATGTAATTTCCAGTCAAGTAAAATGTCTTATGACAAACCAAGATGTAATTTCCACTCAACTAGGAATGATAATAAGTATAGTCATTTGGATTTTGATGACACAATGACTTGCAAGAAATTCAAGGCCTTTTATAGTATTTTTCCAAGTTATGGATGTTTATATACCATTGTCAAATTTGTTTAAGTATGGTTGGGAATGATTGTTTATATACAATCCATTTAGGGTGTCTTTGTGCCACTTTAAATTGGGTTATGGACAAATTTGAGGTGAGGCATTAGTGGGTGGGTAAGATAGGAAGGAAAGGAAGTGACCTTGGGCTATGATAAGTGGGTAAGAAGGCTATTAGGGCTGCCCTAAATAGGATATTACAGTGAAGAAGTTAGGGTAGCTTAGGATGAGTTAGTGGTGTTCTAGGGCTGTCCAAAATGGATATTACAGTCAGAGATATAGGGAGAGACGTGGGGGTATAAGTAGTGTGGACATGAAAGTAATAAGCCTTGCTTTAGAGAGAGGCAAAGGTAGGAGTCTAGGGCAAGGGTTTTAGCAAGGGTTAGGCTAGAATAGAAGTGCTTTCTATTGCAATTTGAACAGTGAATAAGACTGTAGGTGTTAGTATGTTAGTTCACTATGAGTTAGGGTTCTATAGGAGTTAGAGTTCAATTATAATTGTTATTGTACATGTTTATGCATTTGTGTATTTTTTTGTTAACTAACCTAAAGCGCTAAATTTTTTATGCATTTAACAATAAGTATTGCAAATGCATTAACTGTAAACTACTACTGCATTCAACATAATGTATGCAAATCTGTAATAAAAGAAAAGTAATATAAAGAAGTACAAAATGATATATTAATATACACAAATTTCCAATCATATACAGTAGTAGTGAAAAATGGAACATCATTCCCAATGTCTATACAATGGAAACTTGTGACATATACAAAATATGGAAACTCATGCCCTATACAAAATATGGCACCTTGTGCCCTATACAAAATATGGAAACTCGTGCCAAAATGCCACATAATGGCTACTGTACATAGGAGGGTCTCTCAATCCTCCTGCCCACCCTCAGAGCTCCCATGTGCACCTCCAAAAATGATCTTCCTCTTCTTTGAGCTAGAGGAAGCTCGATTCTTCTAGCCACTTCAACCACCTCCCCTTGGGCTCTGAAACAACAACAATCAAATGTCAACTCCTACAGATAATTATACAAGTATAAAACACAATTTAAAAAACAAAATTACGTTTTAAAATTTTAAATAGCTCACCTGAGACGAGATCTTAAGTGGTGAGCGGTCTACCCTCCTCCATGATCCAAGTCTCTCAGCAATTCCACCCTGCAACATTTAAATAGTAAGATAAATCATACAATTTATTGCCTATGTTAATTTTTGTTAATATTGCATGAGATTTTCATAAACTAATCAATATCACCATGAACAAAACATGTTGTTCCTAGGGGCTGGAAGGTGGAGCAATCGGCTGGTCCTCAGGGGTGGCAGGTGGAGTAGTGGGCTAGAAAACCTTCTCTGATGCTAGGGTGGATGGCATAGTGGAGGATGTAGCCACATCGACGTTGGCTACAACACTAGGGGGCATGGTGGGAGAGGGCATGGAATGGAGTTGGTGAAGTGGTAATGTACGGTGATAAAAGCCAACTAACTGTAGAATGGAACGAGCCACCGTGGAATAGGAAACGAGGTTGGTGGGGGAATATGGGGGAGGAGGATGAGGTCTGGGATAGGGTAGAGGGATGGGTGAATTTTGATGGATGGTGTAACGTGGTCGGAGTGGGGAGGTTGGAAACATGGGAAACTGCAAGGGAGGGGGTGGATGGGAGTAAGCGAAGGCTGTGATGAAGATAGTGGAGCTAGATGGAAGTGTGGTGGTGGATGGGTGGGGCGAGGGGGAGTGAGTGAAGGCTGTGACAAAAAACAGGGAGTTGGATGGAAGTGTGGTGGTGGATGGGAGGAAAGAGACGGATGGAATGGGGTGGGGAGGGATGCAAGGAAAGGGACATATATGCCAGGGGATACACCTAGCATATATGGTGGGAAAAAGGTAGTCGATGGAGAGATATTGACACCGACGTGCTTATGAACTCTGACCTGCATACATATTTATAGCCTCGTATATTAGTACATAAAAAATATAACTATACAAATCTAAGCCATAAAAACTGAAATTGATTTTCTACTTTATTACAAGATACCTGCTCATGAGGGGAGCTGCTGATCCCTGGTGGGGATGGATGGTCATAAAATCCTATGGACACCTGTTCATTTGCACAAAAATATTTAGATTCAATTACTAAATATTAACTACATTGGATGACAAGATTAACTACTAACATTAAATTTAATTATTGAAAGAAAAATACCTGTGTGTATGGTACCAGGATGTCCTTTACAGCTTCCATGCCTCCATCTAGGTTGAATGAACCAATTCCCTCCCACTCGGGTGTTGGAGACTCAGCACTGAATAGCTGTACATTAAAAAAACTCAAGTCATCAACATCTGATTCTAAGTTAAATTTATTATAAATTATGAGATTGCATAACGTATAATCAATACTTGAACATTAAATAAAACAATAACTAACCTGGTGTAGGTATCTCTCTGTGGCATGCTCCTGCGTGGGAACCTAGCATGGATACCCACAATGAGAACAATGATATGGAACTTCTCCCATCGAGCTGGATGGTTTATCCTGGCTACCACCTATAGCTACTCTCCTTGGCCCACCACCAGTAGACCATGCGGAAGTCTGTCTCTTGGGGTGGTCCTGCTTTCTCTACGAGGACATAGCCACAAATGTGGTATTCCTGAGAAGGTGCCGTGTGGAACATCTAACAGACTCATGGATCTCATCTAGCCCACTAGCTAACCCAACGGGTTGAGGAAGTGAGTTTGGCTCTCATCTAGGTGTAGGAGGTCCTCTGAGTGGGTTCCAGTGGGAGTGAGGTCGATCTTGCGCTGAGACAAACTAGATTCCCTGGAACTTGGTGATGTCGAATTAGTTCAGATGGAGCCCTAACACAAACTTAGCCCACCGTTTCCTAATAAAATACTGTGGGACCTCGACATTGTTGCATGGAGGCTTGTCAAAAACCATGAACCATCTCTTCCTCCTATTTTCTCTCCATGGTAGGTAATTACATCAGTCCATGCAAAATTGCCACTTCCTCACATCTGGAGATTGTCCTATTCTTGGATCTATAAATTTTCTCCACATTTGGGCTTTTGTGATATTCAGGTTTTTTATATCCTCTT
The DNA here is from genome assembly GCA_001517045.1 of Pseudotsuga menziesii. Lineage (NCBI taxonomy): Eukaryota > Viridiplantae > Streptophyta > Pinopsida > Pinales > Pinaceae > Pseudotsuga > Pseudotsuga menziesii. The sequence continues at coordinate 450,382 of LPNX011098106.1, forward strand.
TGGATATACCAATTACATAATGCTCTCTCATTTGAGCCCTATATTTGCTCAAATTGGTTATCTCATTGTGGGAAATGTTGATCGATTCTATTATGTTTTTTAGTGATGTGGTGAGGGAAACCCGAGAGGGTTCCCTCATGTTCTTCAATTCATCACTCAAAATTCTTAATTGGTTTAAATCCCTGTGTAATTAATATTTAGGGTTTTCTTTGTTTAATTCGTGCTTTTCTTTGTTTAATTCAGGGTTTGGGTCCTCTGATTCATTTGTTTCATTCCTTTCTTGGGATGGTTCATTGGTATTTGTCATTGTGTTTAGCTAATTTGTACCTACATTATCAAATTTTGTCCATTTCAATTGATTTTTTTTTGTATTTTATTTGAAAAAATATAAAAAACATTGAAATAAACAAAAAAATTGCATTCCTACTCTATCTACCTTACTCCAACGCCATGGATGTCGTTTTAGGAAAGTTGGACACTTCCATTGGGATCCTTGGCGGTCATTTTTGCCTCCTTGCAAGCTCGTGTGTGTGCTGTGAACAAAACAAATTGTTCACTGTTTTTTTTTAAACACGGGAATGTGCACGTGTCCCTATGTGCGATCGCGCAAAACACGTGTGTGCATAGGCACATGAATTTGTAATTAGGGATGCATGCATGCTCCTATTGTCAACGCTGGCAATCCGGTGTGGAGGTTTGCCACTATCGAAGCGAGAGCGTGTGTGGGCATCTAGAAGGTGAGCATGTGTTCTTGTTTTGTTTCGCTTGCGTGCTCCCATTGCATCATATTTGGGTAGCAGGTTCTTACAGATTCCCTACAATGATACAAGTTGGGGTAATAGATCCTTAATTTAAAGAAAATGTGCGATTATTAAAAATGCAATTCTATTAAACTAGCAAAATTTATATTAATAAGTTTAATATGTTTGGAATATGAGGACAGAAATATGTTTGACACGTTGATAATGTTTTTATTCCTAAATGTGTCAATTACTTGTATGTAATAGTTATTTTTTTATAACAACCACTTAATTTGTGGTTGTTAAGCTCATAGTAGTATCATTATTGGAGTTAAGCTAATAGTTGCATCTAATAGTTAATTTAAAAGTTAACATAAAGCTATTGCAGTTAATATAACAACTTCTAGTTATATTGACTCATAGCTTCCAAATGGAGTTCGACTAAGACATTAATTGTGACTAATAATTAATTTAATAGTTAACATAAAGCTATTACACTTAATATAAGAGCTTCCAGTTATATTCACTCCTAGCTTCTGAATGGAGTTCGACTAAGACATTAACTCGACTCTGCCATATGGAATTTGAATATGACATGAGCTACAAATTACCATGACACTAAGTGCAGTTATCACATGAGTTGAAGGGAGTTTATCAGGATTTTTAAAGGATTTTAATAGGATTTCAATTGTCACATGAACAACACATTACTTCAACTCCCATCTATAAAATGTAGTTTGACTAAACCTTGTGCTCATTAGCTCGCCTTCTAGCTCCTAGATGGAGTTCCACTATCGCATGGACTACACATTACCATGCCTTTAAGTTTAGTTATCACATGAGATTTTTTTTAATTTTTATTTATTTATTTCCAACTACAACAAAGTGCAGTTATCACATGATTTTTTTTCGATTTTTTTTGAATTGTTAATTATGAATTTTGAATGACGTCAATATTATCAATTTGGATAGTACAATTGTCTCATTATCATCATATATGAAAAAAAATAGATGGTAATCCACCCCAAAATTCTAAGATATTACACCTTTGGGACTAATTATTTTAACATGTTTAAATTCAATATTTCATCATTTGTTATAAAGCAATATATTATAAAAAATGAACATGAGTGACTAAATGGAATCCTAATGATGATAACATAAATATTACTAGAAACAACCATATTAATAAGATTAATATGTTCAGAATATGCCGACAACAATAAATTACTAATACATAGTTTAATGGAAATTCTGGAGTCACCGACTCGTTGAATATTGATGGCAACAATTGTTTTTTAGAACCCTTGCTCCTTATTCATATTTATAGATTGTATTGAGTCTACTCGAAATCCTATTGGATAGTGCGTGGTTTCACTGCAATCAAGTTAGACTTCTAAGAGATGGAATCATTGGAGTACAACTACACATTCACCTAATAGTTTTTTTATTACCACTTTCATCTAAATTTAATTTAATAGTTGTATCAAGTTATTGTAGTTTAACTTAACATTTTTCTAATAGTTATCCAATATAACCCCAATTAGAGTTGAAGTTAAGCTAATAGTTGTACAATCATTAGTTGTATCTAATAGTTAAGCTAATAGTTATCCAATGTAACACACGAGAGTTGAAATTAAGCTAATCATTATCAAATGTAACTCATCCAATTTTATATTAAGCTAATAGTTGTAAAATTATTAGAGTTAAGCTAATAGTTGTATCTAATAGTTAATTTAAAAGTTAATATATCAGGAGTTGCAGTTCAAATAAAAGCCCTTATTGGAGTTGGAGCTAAGCTAATAGTTGTATCATTAATGGAGTTAAGCTCATAGTTGTATCTAATAATCCAATAGTTCAAGTTGAAGTTTAATTTTTCTAACTACCACGAACTATAGTTATCAGATGTTAACCAAGCTATTTTTTATTTTCTTAAATTATTAATTATGAATTTTGAACAACGCCCATAGAATCAATCTCGACAGTACATTTGTCTCATTCTCGTCCATGGATCAAAACACATAGATGGTAGTCCACCCCAAAATTCTAATATATATACTCCTATCGAGTAACTAGAATTTGATCCACATAAATGTCATGTAGTCCTGAGTCAAGCATTGCCACCAGTCTAAGGATGAGGAAGATCAAGAGATCGAGATCAGAGGTTTCTTCACGGGCTTTGAAGGCTCGAGCTCGAATGGTTGTCTTTTTGTACTGTTTCTTGAACATGGTGTCTATAGAAGAAACACCTGGGCTATAGACTTGACTACGCATGGATTCCACGTGTTTGTGTTTTCTTAATAAAAGCTAAGATTGAGACACCCTTAGTCACCTAAGGTGTCACTTCTATGCCCTCATAATTTTCTTTCCCTCAGATGGCGGCTGGTCGTTCCTTTCTCTAGAAAGCCATGTGTAACTCAAATCAAAGGCCAAACCACCAAAATAAGCATCATAACCAAAATGTGTCCAAACCCGACCTACCCAAAATGTTAATGCACCTTTACTTATATTAGGGACATGATTTAATCATGAGGGAACTATTCTAACATATTGTAGGATCCCATGTTTTGAATGATTTCCCTCTTCGAGAAGTTCAATGAATAGATATTCCAACCAATATATTTTACTTCAAATACTATATGGTTTTTATGATTACTTGGGGGCTCATTATTCTTGTTTGTAAATTGCATTAACTAAATGTATTTAGACGAATGATGACGTTCCTGGTTAGCCTACTCTATGGAATATTTTCATTCTAAAATTCAACCAATGGTGAAAATCTCCTTTTATAACATACTTATGACTTATAATTTTGAATTTAGAGTGCACTCGTCAATTTCTTGTTATTAGCTTGGAGTGTATACTTAAAGGTAGAGCATGTAAGAAAAGAAAAATATAAAAATATATAAACTTTTTCAATGACCAAGATACATGTTTAGATTCATGGTCACCTGACTTCCATATTCCACTGAAGTATCTGTGTGGTATATACTTAAGTGCTTACATAGTCTCAAACGTATTACCTTATTTGATAACTTTTGTTTAGGTATGATCGTGCCTATACTTAATCTACCAAAAGGTACAAAATATTGATGATCACATGTATCATACCATTTATATTAGCGGGAAAATGATCAATACTTAATGATAAATCTTCTTAGTGCTATTAATCTATATGCGTCTAACGAATTTCAAGTTTCCAGTTCTAGATAGTAAATGGAATTGATTGCTAATTACTTAAATATTAGTTAAGTAATGTTTATTGATTTTCGACAAGAGCGACTTGTTTCAAAATCGCAATCGTAGACAATAATTAATGACTATATCCATTTTATAAGTGTTCACGAGCATTTGTCAAATGGATGTAGTTTGGGTGGTTGGGAGGAATGATTGCCACCCTCCCCACCCAGGTTCTACTCTTGTAAGTGACATGTTGCTCTTGTGGAGCCCTTTGTAATAAATGTTGTGAATGATGAGCTGACCATACCTTGATTCATTCAGTTTGAATATCAGGTAATGGAATTTTCCGTGGAGTAGCCTCTAACAAATGGTGAACCACATTTTTAAAAAATACCCACAAGCCTTCATTATAATGATAGATTTTAATAGCTTGAAAGATAAATATATTCAGAATGGACTCTGAGTTATACACATTTGTTAAATATGATCCAATTATGTTAAATATAATTTCACGCTGCATCGTCTCTTTTTTCAATATTAATTATAGTAGTGACCAATTCTCCATCATAAAATCACCACTCTTTTTAAAAGCAAATGGTGTTTTCTCTTTTTGAAAAACAATTATTTTTTTATGGTGATAGATCCGAAAAGCTCTGAAAATATAGACGTTACGAGATGAAAATCTAGTCCAGGGTGTGAAGGCATTCTTCCATCTAACTTCCTAAATAATTTCAATGTCATTTTGCATATGCATTAAGCCCCTCCACAACTTCTTATGTGGCGAGCATAACATGTATATATCACCTAAAACAATTTCCAATCTTTATCATTTTTAACACCAAATTATTAAAAAAAAGTTACATAATAAGGTAAAGAAATCAAATTATTACCAAAAAAGATTACTTTTAAAAAATTATTCTTGAAAAGAGAACTTTCTTACTACAAGGTTTTAAAGTATATGTTTCCTATATTTCCTAAAATTTAAATCATTTTCCACATAGTCATAATCTTACTACGTTATTAGTAACAACAATAATAATTTTCCATTTCAAATTGAAAAATATGATGTTACTCAACAAATACCAAGAAATGTACACCCATCACAATGGAAATAGAATTTTAATGTGATTTACACCTACCACAATTGAAATTAAAGTTTAATGTAAACTCGCTTTTGAAACCTTGAAGAAATTTAAATGCATCGCAACCAAAAGAAAAGTTCAATGTGATTAACACCCATCAGAATTAAAAGAAAAAAATAATGTAGTCACCGTGATGGTGTGTAGTTAAAAACATGGTAGTCAACTTCAAGTTAAATGGGCTCCTTCGCTGCTAATAGTTTTCATATTGACACACACTCATTGAATTCATTTGAATATATAAGCATAAGAATGCATTGCAACAAATAAAGGTGTAGTCATTCTTGCATGACGCTCTTGAGATCATTTCAACCTCTTCGAGCTGTGGTCACTCTTTGGGTGTTGGAAATTTAAGTCTATTAAATACCATATTCACATAATCCACTTAAACTCTAAACTTTGAAAAAACAATTGTTGGAAAAATAGAATATGACTCGGAATTTGTTCAATGCCAATAGAAAGAATTCAATGTTGTCCTTTTTTTTTTCAGAAGAAAAAAGCCAGCCTTTGATATTCAAAATAGAATCAAAAGACATCTTAAACATACATCATGAAATACGAGGACAAAACAGTCCATCAGCACCCATACAGTCATGTATAAAGACATAAAAACAACATGACAGCCAGTACTGGAGAGAGTTCAAACAAAGTCTGATCTAATGCAAACTTTTTCATCATTCCCAGAGACTCGGGTCAGCAATTTCCAAGTACTGGTGTCCTATCAAACATATATGCCATGGAAGATAAAAACCAGCTGAAAGTCTCCAAAATACAGACAGTAAGTACATCCAATCCAATCAAAAACCAAAAACTGTAAAACGATAACAGCCATCAAAATAGAGAGAAAAATCCCTCTCCAATGATCAAACCATCCATGGTTTCCGAGAAATGACCAATACCCAAGTCCATATTCAGGGCCTTCTTGGAAAGACCATCAGCTAGAGTATTGTGTTCCCGGAATATATGATTGAAGGACACCGGTGGAGCCAATCGCAGCATAGAATATATATCATCGCACCAGTGTTTCAGAGTAGGTAAATCTAGGGTAGATATTCTATTGACCCATGAGATAATCACCAAAGAGTCACCATAAATCATCTTAATGGGCAGACCCATCAAATGACAGACTCTGAGAACAGACCAAAGTGCCAAAAGCTCAGCCCGTGTATTGGTGCATTCCCCACATCCAATAGAAAAGCCAAAGTAATGGGTTTCACTGAGATAGATCATAAACCCAGCTCCTCCCATATTTGTTCTAGCTGCACCATCAAAATAGCCCACAGGATAGGAATGTAACGGCTGAGGACCAATCTGTCTGATTTTTTTTTTCTTATGTGGGACCGGGAATAGTGAAAGGGAGCTATCAATCCTGGCAATGAGTAAGGAGGCATACGGTTTAAGATCTTCAAAAATACAGGAATTTCGATGGAGCTAGATGTACCAGAAGATGATCACAAAAGCATATAGAAAAGTAGCAGATTGGGCATGAGTGGTGAACCAGTGGATTAAAGTAGAATGGAGATTGTCTAGTGGTACAAAGGTAAATCCCAGACAGGCCGCAAAGTGGTTTAAGATATACAGAGTGTATGGACACCTTAAAAACAAATGACTGCAGTCCTCAGAATCCCCATTGCATAAGACGCACATACCAGGGCCGTTGTAACCGCGAGATTGTAAGTGATCCCAGGTGAGGATACGGTCCTTCATAATCAGCCAGGTAATACAGATCATCTTGAGAGGTAATTTCATATTCCACAGCATATACATATCACTGCTGTGATCCTCATCCTCTTGGATATTTATTGGACAGTCATAGCTGCGAGCTGCAGTAATGGGGCCTGCATATGTGTTGTAGGACCACAGGAGTGAATCAGGTTCCCCTCTAAGAAAAATTCTATTATATTTAAAACCTTTGATGTATATATCCCATTGTCTGCTCCATGCATCACATAAGTCAAGATCCTCCGCAGTAAACCAAACACCTGTAGAATAATTTATAGCCTGATCCAACGTGGAAATCTCGTAGTCTTCCAAATAGAGTCTCAGCTCTGCAGACAGGATGTAAGAACTGTCCATACCAACAATAGGATCCGCTCCCACCCGAATCTCCCTCCCATTACCAACCTGCCACATAAGACCATTCCCAATCCATTGAATAGTAGAAAGGAAGCCTTTCCATATAATGGATGCATTGTGAAACCTGAAGCATTTCTGTCGAAACCAAGCATGTACAGTCAAATGTTTCATATATTTTTCCTTCAGCAGAAGATTCCAGATTCCCATTTGATTCAGAGCAAACCAAAAGTTCTTCATTCTGAGTGAAATACTGAAGAGAGGGAGATGTTTAATGCCCCAACCCGCCAGGGCTGTGGGACGAGCCAACGAATGCCAATCTTCCAGGTGGAACCTTTTATGCTTAGCCGAAGAACCCCACAGGAATGAGTAAATGAGCTTCCTAAGCTTGTCCAATATAGCCGATGGGATAGGAAACAGTGCAAACCAGTAAACAGGCAAACTAGTGAGAACAGCACGCACCAGAATCAGCCTTCCACCCAATGATAATAGCTTGTTTGTCCAGTGAGATATACGGTGCTCAAACTGCAAAATAAGCCACAACCAATCCTTTATAAGGTAACCCGAGGGCTTCAAGTAGAAACCTAGATAAGAAAAACCATTATTGAGATGAGAAAATCTATAGGGCATGATTCCAGAAATTCTGTTCAGCAGGTCTTCATCAATATCATTATGTAGAAAGACAGACTTATCCATGTTGATATTCATCCCAGAAGCATCACAAAACGTATCCAGAATGATCTTGAAAGCAAACCAATCCTCAAAAGTACCCAGCCCAAAGAGTATCACATCATCCACGAAGAGCAAGTGGGTAATTGAAAGGTTGTCCGAGATCTTAATGCCCTTGGTAAGACCATTACGTTTTGCATCCTCAAGCAGGAGACTAAGTCCCTCTATGACCAAGATGAATAGTAACGGGGATAGAGGGCATCCCTGTCTAATGCCACGTGATTCCGGGAAGAAAGAGGAGGGAGAGCCATTAACGAGGACCGTAAAATTTGCAGAAGAGATACATCCCATAATCCAATTAACCCCCACCAGAGGAACCCCAATCTGGATGAGTATAAGCCTGATGTAAGTCCAGTTGACCCTGTCAAATGCCTTAGTCAGATCCAGCTTCAGAATGAGAGCAGATTTCTTTCTTGATTTTACCGAATGTAAAACTTCCTGAGTAATGGCAACCGATGCATGTATCAAACGGTTCTTTAGGAAGCCAAACTGTTGAGAGGTAATAGATGAATCAAGGAAGGGTTTAAGTCTCAATGCCGCCACCTTTGATATTAATTTGTAACATAAATTACACAGAGAAATGGGCCTATAATCCCCGAAGCAGATGGGGTGGTCCACTTTAGGTATAAGTGCAATAAATGTAGAGTTGATGGCCGAATCAACCTTCCCCAGCATACGAGAGGATTCCACCAAGTGCACCAGAGAAGGACCCAGTAAATCAATAAAATGCAAGTAAAATTCCACAGTCTAGCCATCCGGTCCAGGTGCTTTGTCTTTTTTGAAGGACTTTAAAGCCCCCTCAATCTCAGCAAGGGTGACAGGGCTGGTAAAGACAGAGGAATCTTCCCCAGATATATAGGATGGAAAGAGGCTAATAACCTTAAGTTGAGTAGAAAGCTTAGTCAATCCATCATCTGAAAAGATGTCTTTGAAATGTCGAACCCCAAGGGCTTTTATACTTCCATCATCTGAGATATCATTACCATCCTCATCTTTCAAACTCCAAATGGCATTCTGATTTTTCCTTGCCAATGCCACAGCATGGAAAAATTTAGTATTGGCATCCCCGAGATTGGCCCATGTGATTCTGCTTTGTAATCTAGCGGAGTTCAATTCAAAATCCAAGATTTTTTTTTATTCTGCTTTTAAAACATTCAATCTGTTTTGTTGAGCATGAGACAATATAGCAGAATGTGAAGAGAGGAGGATGGAACTAATTTCTTCATCCATCCTTAGAGAGGAGTCCTTCATGGTCTTTGTCTCCTCCCGAACCCATACCTTAACCTTTTCTTTTAAATGGTGTAGCCGGGAGGATAGAGCATGCATAGCATCCATAGAGGGATCCAATGGAATAGATTGCCAGGTCCGATGAATGAAATGAACAAAAGCTTCATTAGATAACCAAGAATGGTTAAATTTAAAAGGGTAATGGCATAGTCCCTGAGGTTCACCCCACTCCATCAAAACCAGGAAATGATCAGATATACCACTCCTATGTGCCCATACACGATGACGAGGCAAGCTACAGATAAGTTGTTCCGATATCAAGAAACGGTCCAGTCTCTTTGATATCCCCTCCACCACTGCCCGTCCATTTCTCCACGTTGGACCAGCAAGGGGATGTGCAATGTCCACCAGATGGTGTTCCGAGATCAGAGAGGTAAAGAAAGGGCCAAGGGGGTCAAGGTGAGCTTTTTGTCCCCAAATCTCAGAAGCACCCAAGGTAAAATTTAAATCTCCAGCGAGAATAAGGTTCGGGATAGAAAGGATACCCCCCGAAGCAACAGCCGACCAAAAAGAATCCCTATGGGCATATGGGCCATAGACATTGAGTAGAGAGAAATGTAAAGGAGAACCCCGTAGAGAGACACGGAGCAAAATGCCAGCCAAGGTATGGTATGCTTTACACCTAAGAACGTGCGGGTTCCATCCCGAGAGAATTCCCCCCGAGATTCCCACAGAATCCAAGGCGCAAAATTCCCACCCAGGGCACAGTTTAGAGAAGGCATAGAGAGCCGGGTAAGTGCTAGTCATGGTTTCCTACAGAAGTACAACATCCGGGGCAAGGGATAATAATAACTGACGAAGGATTTTCTGTTTGGGTAAGCCTCCTAACCCTCTAATATTCAAAGAGAGTATACGCATTACGAGACCGAGGGAGGAGGGGTCTATGCTCTAAGTACCCGAGGAGTGGTAGAGGCATTCTTCCTAGCCACGGATTTTAAACGAGTGGACATAGGAGTATGCGGTGCAGTAACCAAAGCATCAGTAATAATGGACGAAGGAATATGTTTTTTCTTTTTCTTTCTACGGATGGTCACATTATCGAAACAGATAGAATCCAAAGGCAATACTGAAGGCGAAATGGGCGTCTTATCAGAGAATATGTTTAAAGATTTTTGTAAAGACAGATCAGAGAAAGAAGGACTGTTAACAGGGCTAATGGGTTGAGTTACAGTACGTGGAGCCGAAGGAATAAGGGGCGGGAAATCCGATGGCGCAAACAGAGGAGGGTCGAGTTCGCCAAGCTGCAAAGGTGGGATAGATGTCGGTGAAGAGTATGAGGTGGAAGGTGGATGTAGAACCCCACATGGTGGTGATGTGGGAGAGCAAGGAGTCTCAGGCACGGGAATCATATGAGATGAACCAGGGATAACCATCAGAGGCTTACACAAGGATGAAGAAAAGGTGGTAGCAGTCGGGGTGGAGGTATCAATAGTTCCGCCTTCGATAGGAAGTTCGAGATGGTGAAGGGAGGGTACCATAGGTTATATGGTGGAGAGGTGAGACAACCAGACGCGGGAGGTATCAAGGAAGGATCATCCACATGTGCACCCATAGACCCCACAGACGGGATACATGGAGCCGGTAACACCACAGAGGCAGAACCCGATGCAAAGGAATCAAGATATGCAATTTCAGAGTCATAGGCATCGTCAAATAAAGTGCATGCATCCTTCTCCTGATCAAAAGAGGACATAGGCAGTATGGAGGAAGGTCTTACCTCATCATGAGCCTGCTTCACATAAGGAGGCATCATCACAGAGGGGGACGCGGTGTATCGTGGCGAGCGAGTGGAGTATCGAAGAGCAGGACAGCTCCTACGCAGATGCCCAATATCTCTGCAGACACTGCACCGAAAAGGGACCCCCTGATAGTCGATCCTCTGATGGATTAAACGGTTGTCACACGTGAGGTCAATGTCTGCCGGTAACCCAATGGAAATATCAAGTTCCACAAGAATACAATCCATCCGCTTATCGAAAGTATTCAAGAAATCCTCCTCTACTGCAATAAAACGGCCGATAGAGTTTCCAATACCCTCCAGGGTGGCCCGGTTCCATAACGGAAATGGTAAACCTGGTAATAGAGCCCAGAGGTGGTGCTTTTTAATCCTCTCGCGGGTCGGATCAAAATGTACGTGCCATCTGTCGAGAACCAAAGATCCTTTACCCACCCGCCACGACCGACTGAGAATGGAGGTAGCGTGCTCATCCTCTAAAAAAACAAAAACTACCCACCCCCGGACCAAGAGGCTGATGGCCGGGACGTAGTGTATAAGAGGTTTCCATTGCTCCTATGCCCAGTCAGACCACTGCTTCTTATCTAATGAGGCATATTTGAGTCTCCCCACTAGGGCCCTAGAACATAAAGCCCCCACCCGGTTAATGTAAATATCACGGCCCACCACATAATTTAGTTTTCCATCTCGAGCTTTGAGGTTTTTTAATTGTCGCCTGTGATGATGATGTGCAGAACCCCCTCCAGGGACTGCAGCCAACGGTCTGTCTGAGGAAACCGACAAGTAACTAAACAGTGGAAACCCCAACAATCGAAAGAGAATAAGAACAACCCAACAACATAAACCCAGAAGAGGTACCTCCAGCACAGACCCAAGGAAATGGCCACGGCCGAAAAACAAAATACAGGGGTCCAAAAGATATCCGGCAAAACCCTCCGCAGTACAAGACCGAGGAAAATGCGTCAATAATCCAGAAAAAGGCAGGTCCACCGTGCAAACGAGTGAAAGGTCAACCCTCCAAACCCCAATTAAACCCAGACGGAAGCTTCTGGGAGCCCTAAAAGAGATAGAGTCTCACAAACCGACGAAATAAAACTCAGTCAACCCCACAGGCACAAACCCTCGTGCACTCATCAACTACAGACAACGAAAATCATTCCCACTTGTTTATGCTGGCTGGTACTAGTCCTCGGCGTCGAGGATGGACTCCAGCCGTTGATGAGTGCCTAGCGTGCGGGTTAGCACATGTGTAGACAGAGACAGCCAAAGAGACAACAAATGTAGACGTGGAGCGGAGCAATCAGGCACAAACAAAGTTGTAGAAACCCTCAAACTGCAGCATTATAATATACAAACCCCCAAAAACCAACGAAATGTAAGATAATGCTACAGTGGCAAAGTAAACGCCCCCCCTGCCCTACCAAATGTTGACGGGGAGAAGTGCAACACAGGCACAAGCAAGAATGTAGAAACCCCCAACCACAGCCAGATAAATAACTAACCCACAAATAACCAGTGAAATGAAATTTAATGCTGCAGTGGCAAAGGTAACGGTCTCCCAACCCAACCAATAGACCATAATCAGAGAATGTCAGCCATCAAACCTGCAAGAAACTGTTGAAACCCTCGCTTCCATCCAAGCTCGCGCCCATCTCACATACAATTGCTTGTGGCTTTTCAATGTTGTCCTTATCTTGTACAATAATATAACATGGATATTTAATGCATAATGAATCTTAAATTGTTGGAAGAACACTTATCAAAACATTGCTACCTTGCCAAATTCAACTAGCTATCACCAATTACATTTTCATTCTATCAAATGTTTGTAAATAGCGAGAAAGGGTGGGAAAACAATTTTAAATAGCCACATATTTCTCGATACCAATCGAATATCACTGTTTGCTTTTTCAATCACATCTTTCAATATTATTTGGTGTTATGATTAATTGATGGTTTCGTACAAACATTCTCACAATGAGCACACATACCAATGTAAATATTACAATTTGTGGGATTGCAAGGATTAGTAGCATCTTTATCCGTTATTATTTGAAAAATTCCATCCATTAAAAAAAAATCAACCTAACAAAGCGATAATTTTATGATAAAAAACCAGACCCCGTTTACATTAATGTATATGGTGTAAATATTATATGGAATCGTCACTAGGATCTCAAGGCCAACGCCCTGTCATTGATTAATGTTTGATATATAGGAGATCATGGTTGATTCCTATGGATTCTGTGCTAAGTCAAGCACATTGGTAAACATCATGTAAACATGCAAATTAATGAAAAACCCACAACCACCTATGTCAATGTAGAGAATAATGAGATGGGGGCATGATTTTCCTAAGGATAAGGGGGATGGGAATGTTGAACCTGAACTAGTGTGGGAAAAGCCATGTGTCATGGGGAAATCCAATCAAAATTATCAACTACCCTCTTTCTTATCATTTCTTCCCAACCATTTATTTATGCCAGAATATGGTTGAGGTAGTTATTGCCTGGAGGGGGAAGAGTATGGGAAAATTCAAATTGGGCAGAACACCCAGTTTCGAATGTTGTGTTTTACTTGCATGGACAAGAAAACACCAAAACCGTCTGCAAGTTTGACTCACGCAGTATGTTTTCGTTTTTACAGTCTCGCGATTTGGGAGTTGCGGGGCGTCTTGCTCCAGCATCATCTTCATTCTCCATTGGCATGGAAGCTCTTCGGCAATGGATTTCTTCCTGTGTGTGTATCCTTCACATTCTGCTAGAGGTTTTCCTTGGCGAGACTGTGGTTGTCTTGTTGTAGCATTACCTTGAACTACAGAGTGCATGAGACTCTGTTACTCGCGTTCCAGAGTAAATGAGTCTCCCTGTGGTTGTTGTGTTGTGCACCCTGGTTTGGGTCTGGACTATAGAAAAGACTTAGTTGTGGGAGAGACATAGAATGTGCTTGATAAAACTAGTATGGAACCTCACAGTAAGATAAGAGTGGTTGGTAAACCTGCTATGCACATCCTGAAGAGCATTGGAAGGGAAGGTGTAGCCTGAGGGACTGTGGAGCAGAGAAGGGGACACTTCCTTGTGTTGGGTGTGTAGGGAGTGGGGAATTATGGCTATATGGGTCTTGCGAAGGTGTTCTTACCTCTGTAGATGAGCTCAATAGCTTAGTATTTCTTCCTATCCATTGCCTTAGAAGCCTGGTAAACCCAACTGGAAAGATGGCTTGGTTGATAGCCTGATAAACCCATCTGTTGGCTTGGTTGTGTCTTGCTGAGTTTGACCTTATGAGTAACCCTTGGCTGGATAGTCTGATAAAACCAGAAGTGAGATGGCTTGACTATGTAGATTCCGATAAACCCATCTATTGGCTTGACTGAGATTAGTCTCTGAAACCCAACTGTGAGATGGCTTGGCTGAGTGGCCTGAGAAACCCATCTATTGGTTTGTTTTCCCTTGCAGCCTGATAAACCCAATAGTGTTGGCTTGGTTGAGTTTTGTTGCACCCTTGGCTATGTATGAGTCTCCTAGTGTTCCCTTATTCCTTGAGGAAATCATGCCCAGCTCGGGGGTGGGGAGGGAGGGGGCAGTGTTGCTGAGATATTGATGAGAACACTGGCCTATGGTTGGGTGGAACGTTGTAGCGACATAGCTTGTTGCAGGACAAGTTCTTCTCAAGATAAGTGTTCCTGTCTATGTTAACCTCTATAATTGTATTTCTTACATTGTAATTGATTGATGGAATATGATGAACCTATTGGCTATGTTGAATTGATGAATTGTGTTCTTTGAATAACTGCAATTATAGGAATCTATGTATTTTTCCTTCAATGCATTGTTAAACTAGGTTGCAAGGTTATAATGTCAGATTGATGTTGGCCTGGATGGCCAAGCGTGTTCAAGGACTTCGATTAGCAGGTTGAATTCCTGAGCAGAAACCTTCTTCCGCAATAGCTTATTCCGCAATCTGGATGCAAGATGTGGGAGACATATTTTGGTAGATTCATACCTCCACAACTTCCTTCCCGAAATTCCCTTTCTGCAATTACGGGATGTAGGATGCGGGATGTCTTTTTATGAATTACGACTTTCTGCATTTTTCATTCCGGAACACACCTTTCCGATACAGGATGTGGGATGTGGGATTGCGGTATCGTGATTTCCACAATTCCCAATCCAATAATTCAAGTTTTCCCGTCATCTATCCTTGCAGGATGATTCTTCGCCGTCGATCTCTGTCGGATACGGGATGTGGGACGCGAAATCATGATTTTTGTAACCTTCTAACCCCGCAACTTGGGATTTCTGCACCGTTGATTTTTGTGGGTCGATTTTAAGTCGTTGATTTGATCCTAGATGCGGGACTGTTTGTGATCATTGATTTTTGTCGCTACTTCTCTCCGCCTTCCAATATCCTCAAAGATCTTTCCCTGCAGGTCGTCGAACTAATAAATGGAAGACGGGAGGGAGCATGGAAGTTTGGGAAATGTTGAGAAGTGGTCGCGACCATGCCCTGTGCTTCTATGAACAGGAAGGGTTCTCAATGAAATTTTTAATTCTGCATGATAATGGGGTATGGGTACGTGACATTGTGGTATTAGATCTATGGGTTGCAGCATTAGGACTGGATGGGCCAGAAAGAGATAAGGGTATCCCCATATACCAGCATTGTAGTACGCTACAGAGTGGTAGCTACAACGTGGTATCAGGACTGCGAGATTCAGTGTCTTGTTTGAAAGGACCAGGTTGAATAGTTAATAGAACTGATGGTTACAGTATTGGGCCTAGATAAGCCGGGTGATAGTAAGTAAATGGTTTTAATTCTGAGTTACTATGTATCTAACAAATGGTGTTTGATAACACATTTTGTAGAGCCATAGTGCATTTTGGAAGAGTGGGTTGTTGGCTCAACCATGAGAACCTACGAAAAATATGATGCACGAGATTCCTACGAGCATGCAAAAGACGCTATGGGGGAAAATGTCCGAGCTGGAAATCATGATATAGAATCTAATAGAAGGATATTTCAAGAGAAACCGTCAAACATTGCAGCCACCATGAGAAGCCTGATTAAAGCTCAGGAAGAGAAGCATGAGCTGAATGCTGCCATGTTGCAAATTTTAACCGACATCCAACAACGGATGAGCTCGAGGCGACGTACAACAAAACCAGAAGGTAGTAAGAGTAGTACCAGAAGAAGAAGAAGGTCTTCTAGTAGATCTCCTGATCCGGAAGGATCCATTGAGGATTCCAACTCCTCATCGCTTGGGGAAAAGAGAAAGAAACATTATAGGAACAACTCACGAGATGAGTTTAAGAAGATGAGGCCGCCTATCTTCAATGTCGAGACAAAGAATGGTCAAGAAGCTGAATCTTGGCTTCTTGGGATGAGGAAATATTTCCAATTTCAGAATTATTCAAGAAATATGGAGGCTAGAGTATCCATATTCAATTTGACTGGAAGAGCATCCATATGGTGGGAGCACTTCAGGAAAGTGAAGAAGATTAATGAAAGGAAAATTGTGTGGACTCCAGTTCTAGAAGTATTTCAAGCAAAAATACCTCTCTCACGAGTACTATGATGACAAGATCAAAGAATTTCATGAGCTAAGATTGGGACAACAAACCATGGAAGAGTATGCAAACAAGTTCTTGGAGCTTTTGAGATATGTCACGTACATCAACGATGAGAAAGTGAAAATCCATCATTTCTTGAGTGGGTTGCCTCAATCTTACAAAGACAAAATTGAGTTTTATGAGCCTAGAAATCTTGAAGAGGCAATCGGGAAAGCTAAGTATTTCTATGAGCAAAGAAGAGACAAACCTGACTATCATAAGACATGGAAGGACAAGAAGAATGAGAATTTAGACCAAAGGAAGAAGGGTTTCAAACCTTCTAAATTTAGGAATCAACAGAGGCAACCATCCCAAGCTGAGAAGTAGCCATCCAGAGTGGTGGGAGAAAATCCAAGAGATCCACAATAGATCAGGGAAGCACTCCAATGTTGGACATCTAGAGGACCGCACATGCGATGGAGTTGTCCACTCAAGAATGAGAGTGCAAGGCCATCCTACAATATTCAATAGGCAGAAACAGTGGGTCAAGTAGTGAGGGTCGTCCCTAGGATTTATGCAGCATTAAAGGACCACTGGGAAGATCATCAGTCAATTATGGTTGAAGTTGCAAGTAAGATTGCTGAGAAATTTGTTTCCATTTTGATTGAACCTAGTTCTACTCACAGTTGCATTTCTCCTAGAATAGTGGATATTTTTTCTTTCAAGAAGGTAAGGCATAGCAAATCGTGGTTAGTGTAGCTAGCCACTATAATGAAGAGAAAGGTTAGTGAAGTGGTAAAGAAATTTCTATTGGGGATGAATGGATGGGTTACTTGTGTAGATCTGAATGTTTTACCCCTTGGTTCCTATGATGTTCTCATTGGAATGGATTGATTAGAAGCTCACATGGTAAATCTTAATTGTTACCATAAGACTTTTGAATGCATGGATGAAGAAAGGAACCCGAGAGTGGTAAGAGGAATTCAAAGGTAATTTCGATGAGGAATATTTCAAAAATGGAGTTAAAGAAATTTTGTAGGAAGGGTTGCTATTTGTATGCAGCTCATATTGTTGAGGGAGTGGAGAATGCAACTCCTAGGTTGGAGGGATTCTGGGTATTGCATGAATTCAGGGATGTTTTTCCTGATGAGATTCCAGGGATTCCTCCAAAGAGGGACATTGATTCATGATTGAACTTGTGCCAGGAGTAGCACCAGTGTCCAAGACACCCTACAGAATGAGTACGGCAAAAATGTTAGAGCTGAGTATGTAGCTACAAGATTTGTTGGAGAAAAATTATATCAGGCCAAGTGTGTCTCCTTGGGGGGCACCAGTTCTGTTTGTGAACAAGAAAGATGGTACACTCAGTTTGTGTATTGATTACAGACAATTGAACAAGGTTACGGTGAAGAATAAATATCCTTTGCATAGAATTGATGACCTCTTTGATCAAATGAGAGGAGCCAGGGTGTTTTCCAAGATTGACTTGAGGTATGGTTACCATCAGGTGAGAATCAAGGATGAATAAATTCATAAGACAGCTTTCAGGACAAGGTATGGGCATTATGAGTTTGTAGTGGTATCATTTGGTCTCACAAATGCACCAGCTACATTTATGTGCCTTATTAACAATGTCTTCAGCAAGTATTTGGACAAGTTTGTTCTTGTTTTCCTTGATGACATTCTTGTTTATTCTAGGAATGAGGAAGAGAATGAAGAGCATTTGAGATTGACATTACAATTGCTTAGGGAGCATTGGTTCTATGCAAAATTGAGCAAGTGTGACTTCTATAAAGATAGAATTCAGTACTTGGGTCACATTATCTCATAAGAGTGTATATCTATGGACCCTGACAAGATTGAAGCCATAATGAATTGGCCTACTCCAAGAAATGTGACAGATGTACCATCTTTTATGGGACTTGTAGGATACTACAGGAGATTCATTGAAGGATTCTCCAAGGTTGCATATGCCATTACTTCTTTGCAAAAGAAGAAAATAAAATTTGAATGGACAGTGAGATGTGAAGAGAACTTCCATCAATTGAAGAATATTCTCACAAGTGCACCCATTTTGGAAGTTGCAGACCCAGACAAATATTTTTTTGTGTGCACTGATGCATGCAGTCAAGGGATTGGAGGAGTCCTTATGCAAGGAAACCATGTGATATGTTATGAGTCTAGGAAGTTGAAGGAACATAAGAAGAACTATGCTACTCATGATCTGGAACTTGTAGCCATAGTACATGCTCTCAATATATGGAGGAATTACTTGATGGGAAGAATATTTGAGCTAAGGACAGACCATTGTGGTATGAAGTATTTGGTTGATCAGCCTACTCTGAATGTTAGGAAAGCTAAATGGCTGTAGTTTTTATGTGAGTTTGATTTTGAGATCAAGAACATAAAGGGAAAAGAGAATAAGCTAGCTAATGCGCTCAGTAGGAAGGTGTGGGAAATGCATGTGGCATATGTTAGAATTTTCCAATCGGAGTTGAGACAATATATTGTTAATCATGTTGTTGAAGATGAATTGTATGTGCAGGTCAAGGACAAGTTGCAACAACAAAGTCTTGAGAAGAGGTATGAGGGATACAAATTGGAAGAAGATGGACTACTTACCTATAAGAACGGAATTTACATTCCAAATGTAGCAGATTTGAGGAGAATGGCTATGGATGAGATCCCCCAAAATCCATATTCTGGTCACCCAGGATATCAGAAGACAATTGCTACAACTAGGTGCATGAAATGTCAACAGGTGAAGGTTGAGCATCAACACCCAGTAGGTTTGTTGCAGCCTTTTCCAATTCCAGAATGGAAATGGGAAGTTATTTGCATGGATTTCAGTACAGGTTTGCCAATGAATTTGAGACAACATGATTCTATCATGGTTGTGGTGAACAAGTTGACAAAGGAATCCCATTTTATACCGGTTAAGTCTACGCATAAGACTAATGAAATTGCAAAGATATTCATGAAGAATATTTTAAAATTGCATGGATTACCAAAGGCAATAGTCTTTGAAAGAGATGTCAAGTTCACTTCCAATTTTTGGAAAGGATTGTTTGCAGATTTGGGTACAAAGCTAAACTTCAAAACCGTGTACCATCCTCAAACTGATGGATAGATAGAGAGAGTTAACCAAGTTCTTAAAGAAATGCTTGCATGTATGTGATGGACAAACCAACCAAGAGGGAATATTATTTACACTTGGTAGAGTTTGCTTATAACAATGGACATCAAGCATCCTTGGGGATGAGTCCATATGAAGCTTTGTATGGCAGGAGGTGTAGGACACCAGTGACTTGGGATAATCCCATGAACAGAGTTGTGTTTGATCCAAAATTTCTCAAGGATATGGAGTAGGAGGTTGTAAAGATCAGGAAGAATCTGAAAGCAGCCCAGGAAAGACAAAAAAGATATACTGATAAGCATAGGGTGAATAGAAAGTTCAGTGTTGGAAATCATGTTTACCTTAGGGTGAGGGAAAAGAGGAGTTCCTTTAAACTTGGAATTTGTGCCAAGTTGTCCCTATAAATTGTGGGTTGTTTGAAGTGCTAGAAAGAATAGGGCCAGTTGCATATAGACTTCCATTTATTGCTAGCACTAGATATCATAATGTTTTTCATGTCTCCATACTTAATAAATATATACATGACCCTAACCATGTGATAAATTAGGATGTGATTCAGGTGGAACTCGATGGGAGGAAGCACTACGGTCCTGAAGAGGCTAAGTGGGAGCTGGAGGATGCCATGCGATTAGCACATCCATTTTTGTTCAAATCTGCGGAGCACTAAGGGCAGTACTAGTGTGGAATTTTTGTTCAATTTTGTAAAGCACTAAGGACAGTGCTATTAAAGGAGGAGGGGAATGTAACACCCCGGTTTTGACCCTGTTTGCATTAATGTATATGGTGTAAATATTATATGGAATCATGACCAAGAGCTCAAGGCCAAGGCCCTGTCATTGATTAATGTTCGATATATAGGTGATCATGGTTGATTCCAATGGCTTCTGTGCTAAGTCAAGCACATTTGTAAACATCATGTAAATATGCAAATTAACAAAAAACCCACAACTAGATATGTCAGGGCAATGAATAATGAGATGGAGGCATGATTTTCCTAAGGATAAGGGGGGTGGGAATGTTGACCCTGAACCTGTGTGGGAAAATCCATGTGTCATGGGGGAATCCCATCAAAATTTTCAACTACCCTCTTTCTTGTCTTTTCTTCCCAACCATTTATTTCTACCAGAATATGGTTGAGGTAGGTATTTCCTGGAGGGGGAAGAGTATGGGAAAATTCAAATTGGGTAGGCCACCCAATTTCGAATCTCTTTTTTTGCTTGCATGGACAATAAAACACCAGAACAATATGCCAGTTTGACTCACGCATTACGTTTTCGTTTTTACACTCTCACGATTTAGGAGCTGCAAGACGTCTTACTCCGGCATCATCTTCATTCTCCACTGGTGTGGAAGCTCTTCGGCAGCGGAGTTCTTCCTGTGTGTGTATCCTTCACGTTCTACAATATTTTTTCCTTGGAAAGCCTGCGATTGATGTGTTGTAGCATTACAGTGAACTACATAGTGTATCAGACTCTGTTACTCATATTCGAGAGTAAAGCATATATTGTGGAGTCTCCCTTTGGTTGTTGTGTTATGAACCCTGGTTTGGGTCTGGACTGTAGACAAGACTTAGGAGTGGGAGAGATGTAGAATTTGCTTGGTAAACCTAGTGTGGAACCTCACAATAAGATAAGAGTGGCTGGTAAACCTGTTATGCACATCCTGAAGAGCATTGGAAGGGAAGGTGTAGCATGAGGGACTCTGGAGTAGAAAATGACACACTTCCTGGTGTTGGGTGTGTAGGCAGTGGGGAAGTATGGCCAGATGGGCCTTTTCAAGGTGTTCTTAGCTCTGCAGATGAGCTCACTAGCTAAGAAGTTATTCCTGGCCATCTCCTTAGAATCCTGGTAAACCCAACTAGAAAGATGGCTTGGCTGATAGCTTGATAAACCCATCTGTTGGCTTGGTTGTGTCTTGCTGAGTTTGAACTTGTGAGTAACCCTTGGATGGACAGTCTCATAAATCCAGCAATGAGATGGCTTGACTGTGTGTAGTCTGATAAACCCATATGTTGGCTTGAATGGTCCTTAAGGTGAATGTTGTCTTGACTAAGATCAGTCTGTGAAACCCAACTATGAGATGGCTTGGCTGAGTGGCCTGTGAAACCCATATGTTGGTTTGTTTTCCCTTGTAGCCTAATAAACCAAATTGTGTTGGCTTGGCTGAGTTTTGTTGCACCCTTGGCTACGTGTGAGTCTGCTAGTATTCCCTCATTTATCGAGGAAATCATGCCCATCTTGGGGGGGTGTAGTGTTGCTGAAAGATTGATGAGCGCACTGGCCTATGGTTGGGTGGAACGTTGCAATCACATAGCTGGTTGCAGGATGAGTTATTCTTAAGATAAGTGTTCTTGTCTATGTTAACCTTTGCAATTGTATTTCTTGCATTGTAATTGATTTATGGAATATTATGAACCTATTGGTTGTGTTGAATTGATGAATTGTGTTCTTTGAATAACTGCAATTATAGGCATCTATGTATGTTTCCTTCAATGCATTGTTAAAATAGGTTGCAGGGTTAGAATTCCATATTGATGTTGG
Organism: Pseudotsuga menziesii; assembly: GCA_001517045.1. Lineage (NCBI taxonomy): Eukaryota > Viridiplantae > Streptophyta > Pinopsida > Pinales > Pinaceae > Pseudotsuga > Pseudotsuga menziesii. The sequence continues at coordinate 472,490 of LPNX011098106.1, forward strand.
CTTGGACGACTAAGCTTGTTTAAGGAATTCGATTAGCAGGTCAAATTCCCGAGTAGAAACCTTCTTCCGCAATGGCTTATTCCACAGTTGGGATGTGGGATGCGGGAGACATATTTTGGTAGATTCAGACCTCCATGACGTCCTTCCCGAAATTCCCTTTCCGTAATTCTGAGATGAGGGATGCGGTATGCAGATGTCTTTTTATGAATTACGACTTTCCATAGTTTTTGTTCCACAACGCACCTTTTCGATGTGTGATGCGAGATGCGGGATCACAATTTCCACAATTCTCATTACTATAGTTCAAGTTTCCACATCGTCGATCCTTGCAGAATGATTCTCCATCGTCAATCTGTTTCCAATCCGGGATGTGGGATGCGATATTGCGATTTTCGCAACCTTCCAACCCTGCAACTCGGGCTTTTCGCACCGTTGATTTTTGCGGGTGGGTTCCGAGTCATTGATTTGATCCCAGATGCGGGACCATTTTTTATCGTTGATTTATGTTGCTACTTCTCTCCGTCGTTCAATATCCTCAGAGATATTTCCTTGCAGGTGATCGAACTGATCAATGGAAGACGGGAGGGAGCGTGGAAGTGTTGGAAATCTTGAGCAGTGGTTGTGGCAATGCTCTGTGGTTCGATGAAAAAGAAGGGTTCTCGATGAAATTTTTAATTCCGCATGATAATGGGGTATGGGTATGTGACAAACCATCCCATGACATGAAAAGTAGCACAGTGGATAAATCAAAACCTTAAAATTTAAATTATCAGAGTTTAAAATGTAATTATTAGAGTCTTGTTCACTTTTTCATCTATTTGTTTTGTTTTCGAGGATATCAACAACTTGTTTCCAAGAATATTTTAGTTTTAGGTCGTCGTCACAGTTTATGTTGTTAAGGTATTTTTCAAAAAGACATAAAAGCAAATAAGACTCCAATAATTGCACAATTAGACCACACCAACAGGTCCACTACTAAAGCACCTTTTCAACTACTATGTCACATGTTTTAAAAAAGTAAAAATTAATTTTAAAAAAGCATTAACCAATTTTTAAAATAACATTATTTAAAATAACATTAGAAACATTAAAAACAAAAAAATAACATTATAAAATCATAATAAATTTAAACTTTAATTATTAGCAATAGATATATTAAATATATTATCTTAAACCTTAAACTTTAAAAACTAATAAGCTAAACTTTAAAGTTGTAGTTTAAAAACTTTAAAACAACATTACATCTAAGCTTAAATTTACATTTTTAAAAACCTTAATGACAAAACATTAATATTAATTTTGATATATATAATAGCATCACTAAACATATTAACATAACAAAAAAGCTTAAAATAAAGAATCTCTGAGGAAATAATAATAATTAACAAAAAAAATTTAAATAAATCTTATTAAAATTAATATTAAAAAACTCAAAGTTCACGTCGACCTTGCGACAAACCTTAAATAACCAAATATTAATAAAAACATCCGACAAGCTTATATTCGTGAAATATTTTAAGAAGCTTCTTGTGATGATAGACCTTCTTGGAGGTCTGAAACTATCGAGATAACAAAAAATCTACCACCCCTTCTCCTCCCTTTGAAAAAACATAACTGTGGAAAAATGAATAATGAGATCATAGCCCTCCATGGAAGGGATGCGCTTCAGAAGATCCACTTCTTCGAGAACTCACAGATAAGGATTGCTCATAGGTCAGCTGATTTAATTTTCCTGAAAAAATGCAGAAATAACAAAATAACTCTTTGCTTTGCCAACATAAAACACTAATACCCTCGTGCGATCTCTGAACTTCCACAGCGAAATTAGGAGAACGAGGAACGCGCTAAATCACCTATCGTAACAGACTTACAACTCTCACGTGATTAAGAGCTCGACCATAGCTGAACACTCGTACAACACAAAACATTAGATAAATCTAGAAAAATCAAAGGTACTAGCAACTATCCCTCGCCACTTCAAAAGGAAAATAAGAGAAGCTCTAGAAATCGAAAAATACCCTAACAACAGAAACCGCGACGATGACCTAAACCTAAAAAATCCTGGGAAACGAGTTATTGAGATCTTAAAAACCAAAACAAAAATACGGAAAAGCGAACAAGTATCCAATAATTGCACAATTAGACCACACCAACAGGTCCACTACTAAACCACCTTTTCAACTAATCCATCACATGTTTTTAAAAAGTAAAAAATAATTTTAAGAAAGCATTAACCAATTTTACAAACAAAATTTTGTAAAAGAACATTATAAACATTATAAAATAGTAATAACTTTAAACTTTAGTTATTAACAATAAATGCATTAAATATATTATCTTAAACCTTAAACTTTAAAAACTAATAACCTAAACTTTATACTTACAGCTTAAAAACTTTAAAACGACATTAAATCTAAGCTTAAATTTAAATTTTTTAAAAACCTTAAATGACACAACAATAATATATATTTTGATATATATAGTAGCATCAATAAACATATTAACATTTTAATTACAACATCTAAGAGAAAAGCTTAAAATAAGTAATCTCTAAAGAAATAATAATAATTAACAAAAATGTTTTTAAAGAAATCTTATTAAAATTAATATTAAAAAACTCAAAGTTCACATCAACCGTGCAACAAACCTTAAAAAACCAAATATTAATAAAACATTTGACGATCTTATATTCCTGAAAGGGTTCAACAAGCTTCTCCTGACGATAGACCTGCTTGGAGGTCTGAAATTGTCGAGATAACAAAAAATCTACCCCAACTCTCCTCCTTTCGAAAAATTAAGGTTATTTCAACCGATTCAATGTCACCTAGTGATACATTTTTCGTCAGTAATAGTGAAACTATTTGATTCATTTCCTTGGATATCCAAGGAAATTCAAATGAATAAGAAGAGGATGAGTAGTTTCCATTGTTCCAATAGATCCTCTTGAGTGATTGATTATTTCTGTGTGCGTTGGAGAGATTACTTGGTGTGTAAGTGAGAAAGAGGGAAAATGAACATTCTAGGCTCTAAAGCAAGGCACGTAATGTTTAAATTATTGTCATTTTTTTTTCTACAAGATGAGGTGTACATAATGTTAAGAGCATATTCTAGGTTGTTTTCCTTCGCAAAATGTCACCTCACCTTTTATAATTTACCTTTACTTCTATTAATCATTGATTTTCAAGTGTTGATATTTTGTGATCTATGTTGCTTGTGGTAATACTTGGGGATTGATTCCAAGCATTTATTTGTTTGTAAGATTTTTTTACTTTTAATTTTATTATAATCTTGGCATATGATCTAAGTATAAATAATTCATATAGCTTTTGATTCAATGGAGTTCATCAAATTTATAATTACGCTTGTAATTTTTTTCATCATATCGTCCATACACGTTGCAACCTTTGCGATAAAGAAATATGTTTCTACCTCACTTGGAATAAAGGAAAGAAGACCTCTATTTCCCTCAATTCCTAAGATGGCTTCATCGATTCTTTCTTATATTGTTGCAGATCTTTCTTACCTCTAAAGATGAGGGCCAAAACCCTAGAGTCTAGAGAGGAATGAGGTATCCTTATTCATTATGGTGTCAAGAGAAATTTATGACTAAAAAACTACTAGTTTCAACATATAAATAACTAATTTTGTAAAGGGACCACTCATGTTATATTTCCAGTCATCTATAGCATGAAAAAATTAATGACTAAAAACAAATAGTCATTTATTGGTTGTTCGAATTCATCAACTTGTATCATATTTCATCATTTAACTAATCATTAATTTTTTTTAACCTGTAGTTTATTTATTAAATACCATATAATTAAAAAAAGTGAATTCATCCATATACAATATTCTTTAAAATAACATCAAATTAAAACATATACCATTTTCGTAAAGATAACATCAAAATATTAAAACATATAAATACAATATTAAAACAATATATAATCACAAATGTCAAATTACAATGTTATTGCAAGTCTCGTGGAGTAATATCCAACTCAAATACCAACACATCATGATAATTTGTATAAAAGATCATTGATTGAGAATTTGTGGAATTAAACTTCAATGTAAGGAAGTGGGCCAACTAGTTATCAATGACTAGTACATCATAAATAGAAACTATATCATTTTTCCAAATATTTTAAAGGCCACCCTGTAAATATTCCTTCCTTATCTTTCAGGCGGAGACATCCATCTAACTGTCATAATATGGAAGGGGTATGTTACTAGCGACGTTTATAATATTTACCTGTATAACTCCTTTGCTCAATTTAATGTCATGCATGATAGAGAGTGAATGAATTAGTCCAATTCCCACAATAACACCATTGTACGTATTGAACTTTTTCAATTGTGTAATTTGAAGAGGAAGGCACATATCCGAATTGTTTGGGAAAATGGATGACACATATACATAAACGCATATTAGAAGAATTCAATAGCTACGGATTTTGAATGAAGAACATTTATTTACTTGCAATACACTTACATTTCATATCAAGGAGGCAGTAAAGGGAAAGGATCACGGGCTTAAGCCTCCTTCTAGTGGGTGATGGAGAACTATCAAAATGCAACAACATCCTTTTTGTGGGTGTAGATAAATTTCATGGGATCACAATATCCTTCCAATGGGTGCTCGAGAAAAAAAGGAAGTTATAACTTCCACAATTGGAGAGCGCAATTCTTTTACAAATCGAAGCTTGAAGTCGTTAGTCGTAGTTTGCACGAAAAGACTGATATCAATTTAGGTCGGTTCCTAGAGAACCTAAGTTGAATGTTATACAAATTGAGGTTGTTGTAGCTTGGTGCTAGAAAAATGCAAGTTGTACTTGAGATCAAACGAACATCTAAAATGAGTGGGTGCTCAAGTTCGAAGACTGTAATCTCCCATTAATGTAACTGTTCATATTCATACATATAGAGATAAATTTGCTCTCAAATTATTGTGTGTTTTCCTGTTTATTGGTGTGATTGTTTTAAATATTAACATATGCATAATTTGTACATATTTGCGCAATTATTGATTCATGCCCCCTCTGAGTAATAACTTAATACCAACATGGTGGTAAAATTGGGTCCCAAACACAAAATGTTGTGAGGAAAAATAGCGCAACTAACCTTGATAACAATACCGACAATAATTATGAAACTGATGATGCAAGAATGGGTTTGAATAATAGGGATGATAGTGATAATGGCAGTGATATCAAAGTAAGTTTTATGCATACTTTATGTATGTGTTGGGAACAATATATTTCATTCCAATTCCAGTTATTGTTTAAAGGATACACAATGTTTTCATGTAGAAAAAAGATCGAGGTACATGAATTGGATAGGTGGGCCTGTGTATACCACATTAACTATTTTTTTTACCATTACTAAATGAATTAATTGATATTTTAAAGCACTTTCCTGCGTTAGCTAACTAGTTTTGTTTTCTAGAGAGATTCTGTTCTAAAACATGCAACAAATGTTGTTATTTTGAGTGTTATTTTTTATTCTATTGTTTGATTCCGTATATGTAACAAAACAAATCCCCTTTAAAACCTACATGACAAGGCTTGTTAGTAAGTTTTGTAAAGCAATACTCTACATGTACTGAAATATGTCAAAATGATTATGGTGCAATTTATATTATTTAATATTTAGGAAGGAAGCAACAATAATCATAAACAATATTAAGGGAAGGAGCTATTTTTTCTCACTAATGTGAATGGGTGAAAATTATTCGTGTTCTTAATTTGTCCTTCTCCTGTGTAATTTTTTTTCCAAGTGAACTTATAATTTGTATTGGATAATGTTTAAATATCATAGATATTGTAATATGATATATCCTTCACACTAATTTACTTTCCTTCAATTTTACATATTTCATGGACCAAGCAAGCAATTGAGGTTGAAATACACCAACACAAAAGTGAATGGGTTCATAGAAATCCACCTAGAATTACCATTTGACAAGGTATTCAACAAAATTTTGAGAGAAACCAAAATGAGTGGATGCATATGGTTGGAACTTCTAGAGAATGCTTGAATGAAAAATATTTTGGAAGGATACTACCGTGTCTTAATTTTTTTGTTTTTTTAATTTCTTTTACTGCTAAGTTCATTGATAACATTTCACTACAAGCCATAGTTTTCTAAAGACGAAATTGAGTTATAACAATTATGTTTCTCACCTCCTTGTAGATTATCCAAATGGATGGGATTAGAAATTGTTGTGCCAAGAAAAACAGATGAAGAACTTGCACAGTAGAAAGAGGGAAAGGTTATTTATACTCAGAAATTCAGAAGGCTGGAGAATGCACCCATGGAGAGAAGTTCTTAAATCCATGAGGAACCTATGGAAACTAGTGATAGTCCTTCCAGTGAGGTTGCAACTAAGGTTTCTCATCTGATTGGTGCTATAGATAACAAAATCGGCAATGGAACTATGAATTGGAAGAAAATAGAGATAAAGCAACTCTAGATAATGATAAAATAGGAATTCAATATAAGCATTTACCCTTTATAATCCCACAGTGAAGCAATCCCAACAAAATGGAAACAAGGATGGAGAGCCTGAAGATAGGCATGTTTTGAGACAATATGGCATTTTTTTCATTTTTAAGGTAAATAGTTTCCACCTTCACTACCATAGTTAATTTTATTAAAGTATGAGATTAATCACATGGAATAACAAGAAGAGAATTCTGACTCTAATTTGCATTATCATCATTTTCATTTGGTGAGTGTTATTCTATATTGTGTGGACTAACTAACATTATTATAATAAATTTGGATTCTTAAAACTACTTTGTTATATAGGTATAACACAAGTGGGAGTTAGTTTTCTAATCAATCGTGTGATACCATGCTGTCTAGTTCACAACCAAAAGGATATATACTTTTTGGTATCCTTGAAAGTGAAAAATCAGTCATTACATGTTGCACTTTCTATCAAGAGGGTGAGATCCTCAAAAGGAAGTAGGGTTATTGATCCATACACACCTGATTCCTGGGGCTAGTGATGCCTTTCCTACTAGGCATTGGTCTTCTATGCAATATCATCAGTGGAAGTACCTATGAGAATATTCCCTTGATAAGTAATTTCAAGGGAATTTCAAATTGCATTACTTTATGTTTTCACTACTTCAGAATGATTTCTTGTTAATTCTACATTTTAATTATATTTTGATATCATTCCTCTACTTTGTAGCGATGCCATCAGATAATTCTATGGGTGATGGATTTAAGAATCTCTCCAAGGGTGTTGTATATTTTCTGGTTAAACCTGTTAGAAAAAATAAGCTAAATAATTTATCGTAGTGTGCTTGGAGGACATTGGAGATATATTAGAAACATTGTTTTATGGGTGTGGAAGGGTCAGATTTGTGCCTTCCTTAGAATGTAATGGAAGACGCAAACTCATGATTGGGGATAACCTTGTTGTAAGGTGATTCCGATGCGATGAGAATGGATTGAGTTATTTACCCATTTTCTACTTAATATCATTTCAAAAGACCCACATTGTAAAGTTATGTTTTTCTTCTGTACCTCCATAAGAGTTAGTGAATTTCTTTCCTTTGGTTAATTCTACAACAAATTTGGACCTTGTACCATCTAGGGCATTAGAAACGAGTAATGCAATATGGTGTGGTAGAGAGATTTGAAATTATATCTTATATTCCATATATGTTAGTTGATATGTCCTAAGATTACTCCATTTTTTCTCATATGATATGCTACTAATCTTTTTAATTTATTTCTAAGAGTGATATTGTGCTTTTTATTTTTACTTATAGATTGTGGAAGAGTGTCCATTTATCAAGGATAGAAGTTGATTTTCTCACTTATTTAATATCCATGTGACACAAATGATAAGATCAGGAGCCAATTTGAAATTATGCGGCCGTTTATGAGATGCATCGATTAAATACAAATTATTTCTTGTCTTCAACAAGGATAAAGAAGTCCAATGTTACTTAGCTCAAGAAATTATTCTAGATTTTACATATGTACTTTCAATGATTTTTAATGTCGAATGTAAAAAACTATATTCTGGATTTCATTAATGTATTCCTCACATAAGGGATTGTGCAAGTATTTTAAATTCATATATTTTAAGTTTTTGATTGTTTGAATGTATTATATTTTAATTTATATACCTTGTTAATATTTTTCCAGTTTAAGAAATTATGTATAATTCCTCCCTTGCACAATGACTCACTCAGAAAACATTGATGATGTGGGTGAATCATTTGAAGATCTTGTTAATAGGGTCAAAATGTCAAATCAATATTACTAGAGAAATCATTAAGGCTTACTAGAGAAATTATCTTCCATGACTTCACTTCTTCAACTGAATCGCAAGATGTGGGGTGGGTGAACAAGCTTGTCAAATAATGGATTTAGGGTTGTAGGTTCTTCATTCTTAGATATATCGATCCTATGATCAAGTCATGTTTTAATTTTAATTTTATTTTCATTTGTGTATAATTCAAGAACTTGATTAGTTTTTCTCAGATCCATGGGAACAATGGTGCATGGCCTAGTTTGAAATGGGAAAAGTATTTTCTAAGGATTCAATCTTCAAAAGAATTGTCCAAAAGAACTCAATAATTGGAACCAAAACTTCCAACCTTCAGAAAAAATTCTAAAATGGTAGTGAACATGGTTAAATAGAATACTTTTCCCTTTAAGCACATAACTGAAGTGTGGAAAAACTATCAATAAGGAAGATATGAAATATCAATATAGCATCAATTACAAGATATTATTGGATTTATCTTATTGAAGGCTCCAATATTGACATTTCAACATTTCAATCATGAAAAATAGGTTGAGGGACCCTTTTGGCTAGATACACGTGAATAAGGTGTTATGTTGAATTATTTATTGCAAAAATGGACAATTTTGCTCATGCATTTGAATTAGTGTTTTTTAATTAGTTAAACATTACTGAAAAATGAATCAATTTCTCAAACTTTTATCCAAATTAAAAAAAAATAGAATTAGAGAATAGAATTTAAAATTTGTTGTGATGCTTATGGAATTTACATGCCATTTACCTAATAGATTAGTGAATCATAATAAGGAAACTAGATTTGATTTCATTCTCAAAATGGCTCAGTTGCGATGTTTTGGTTCTTTTATTACTTTATGTAAGATCTAAGAAATAAATATGATAAACACAGTCATATCTACTCACAATCGTATTGTTGTCCCTTTAGTAAAGTAGAAATGGTTTCCATTGTCCATGATATTGAACCTATTATGACTTTCCTCCTCAAAGGAATATTACTTGTTGGTGCTTTGGAAATCTACATTTGTTTTCTATTTTTGTTTGATCAAGTCGTATTGTTCCACTATTAGTGATTTGTGGATGAAAAATAGTCAAAATACAATGCAATTTATAGATTTTAAAAAAAATTAATCTTTTATTGTGAACTTTGATCCTTCTATTTAAGGGTGCTTGCTAGCTCAATGGAATAACACCTACCATAAAGGTAGGAGGTTGGTGGTTTGATTCCTTTGTTCCATATCTATAGAAATCAATGACTAATTAAATGACTAGTTAACAACAATCAATGACTAAATAAATGACCAGTTAGCAACAATCAATGACTAAATAAATGGCAAGTTAATTGCGCTTAATTATTTTAACTAAATGACCAGTTAACAACATCAATGAATAAATGAATGATCAACTAACAAGAAATGACTAAATAAATGACGAGTTATCGACAATCAATGACTAAATAAATTACTAGTACCAATAAATGACTAAAATTTTGTAGTCATGTATGTATTCATGTTATAAGTAACTCACAATAAATGGATATTAGTCACGTGACTAAATTTAGTCATTTATATGCAATTTTTAGTAGTTTTATTAGTCATTTATCTGACTTTTTCTACTAGTGGATTGAGAACCCAATTGCATTCTCAGGATTTGTGGTGTTTTGTGACAGTTTGATACCCAAATGCTATTGATCTTACAATGGAGATCTCTCTCTCAAATTATGAGTGCAACCTATTGAGGGACAATAGGAAGAGTTATAATAGAGCACTAGGTCCCATTCAACAAGGCCTAGATGACACAATATTTCTAGAAGTATAAAATACTCAGCCTTCAAAGGTGGCTTGGAACAATCTTGAAATTGATTATCTAGTAGTATCAAAGGTGAAGATGGTCAAGTTGTAGAAATTGAAAGGAGATTTACAAAGTGTGAAGTTGAGATATTTTGAGTCTATAGACAAGTTTATGACATAGGTTGTGAACGTAGTGAATCAGTTGAGACAGTATGGAGAAAAGATCTCATATGAAAGAGTGATCGAGAAGGTACTTATTATATTTCCAAGGAAGTTTTAGGCTATAGTTGCATCCATAAAGGGGTTTTATAAAGGTATTAGATAGTTTCATATAGATGATTTAATTGGATCGTTGATGGCTCATGAATCCAAGATGAATATATATGAAACTGTTTGTTGGAGGTTGCAATCGATTCCCAAGTGCAAGTTTTAGGTAAAAGAGGAAATCGAAAGTTCTATAATAGAGGAAAAGTAAGAAGAATCATTGAAGAAAAAGAAAGTAGAGACAAATCAAAATTTGACAAAATATCTCAACAGAACCCTTATATTTTAAGGAGTAGCAATAAAAATTGGAATCAAGGTGCCAGACAATTGATAAGTCCAAAGTGTAGTGTTTTTTACTGCAAGAAGTTGATAATTATGCCAACCAATGTAGAACCAAGATGGTAGATGCAAGTAAGCAGTATGGAAGCATCACATAAGAGACTAAGAGTGATGTAGGAGCATCGATGTGGAGCCACCAATGTGACATGCTGGTCAAATGTTGTGGTGATTTTGGATTGCTGAGTCATGAGTTTGTTAGCACTAGGCTATTAGTAGTAGGAAATAGTGCCAATGATGACTCCTTGTGAGGACATCAAGCCGCAGGTAGTTTGTAAGGATGGTGACACTTCCATCATGGTTAGGAGTCACTTGTTTTCGGTTTTCGGGATCACTCTATGGGGGAGTGGAGAAGATATGTTAAATATGCAAGTAGGAATCAAGTTGGGGCTTCTCAACTTGGTGTTCTCAATTTGGGGGTTCTGAAGACTAAAAAGTCTCATCAATGGGAGTTGGTTCCCATTGTAAATATTTTGAGAAACTAAGAGCTGAAGCATTGTTTGTGTGTTTCTTTTATTGATTAATGAAGAAGTAGTAGTGTGTTAAATGTTCAAATTGTCCTTGAAGGATTGAAGGATTTGTTGTGATTGTGTGAGCTAAAGATATGCATATGTGTTTGAATTCTTGAATTAAGTAGTAGAAGTAAGTGTATATGTGTCCAACTGAAATACGTATGAGGGATTGATCAATTCTCTCGTCAATCAAGTAGAAATACATATTTACAGAGGATAGATGGCTGAGATATCATATAGATCCATATTTGCGGTCAAGAGTGATTCTGCAGTGTGAAAGTGCACAACCGATCATGAATAAACTCGCCAGAAAAGTGAAATTTGATCGTCGCAAAGGAAAAGGAGATCAACGGCTTGGGTGATACCCTGAAGAGATCGATGATTGAGGAGAATTATGCTAGGTGAACTAATGTGAAGGAAAGAAAGGTTCATGTATGCTAAATCCCATTCAAATACTCCTTAGAGAATTTGGTGTCCACCATCGATTCAGATCGGATAGGTATGGCACATTCCGCTTATTGAATAAGTAGAGGGGTTAACGACCCTATTGGTTGTGGAGCCTAATCTTCTAGATCCAAAGATATTATTCAGTTGTGATTGTAACCCAAGAGTACTGTACACTCATTCCCCTTGGCTTGGGATGTGTGTTGGCCAACAGTTTTGCAAACCCATGGTATTGGGTTAACCCTATAATTTTCCCATTGTATTTCCCCTATAAATGAAATCATTGTAAAATTACTGAGTATGGTATTGTATTGTATTGGAAGAGAGACTGTGAGAGCGTGAAGAGGAAGTGCAACAGTTTTGCTGCAGGGTGTATCCCTTCATATTTTTGGACTGTAATAAAAGGACTGGCAATTTCTTTGTGGACGTAGCCCATTGTTTGGGTGAACCACGTTATATCTGTTTCTCTCTGTAATATTTTAATGTGTTTTTCATCTTGTTTATTGATTTAACTATATATCTGTTATTGCTCTGCAGTCTTGTTTTCTAACAATTGGTATCAGATCCAAAAGGTTTATTTGGTTGGTAAACTCGCAGGAAAGAAGGGTTCCTGGTTCGAGTGGGAGCAACGAGGGAAGAAGGAAAGTTTAGGGTTGAGAAATTTAATGGCCAAAACTATCAGTTATGGAAGATGCAAAAGGAGGACTATCTATACCAGAAGGATCTATACCTGTTGTCGGGAGGAAAATAAAAACAGCCAGCGGCTATGAAGGATGAAGAATGGGAGGTTCTTGATATAAAGGAACTGGGAACAATACAGCTATGTCTGGCTTCATCGATGGCCTTCAATATTTTGAAAGAAAAACAACAGAGAGTGTGATGAGTGCATTGAGTAAGCTCTACAAAAAACCCTCAGAATCTAACAAGGTATTTTTAATGAAGCGTTTATTTAATATGAAGATGTCGGAAGGTGGATCTATTGCTGACCATTTAAACGAGTTTAATACACTTACCAGTCAGTTAAGTTCTATAAAAGTGAACTTTGATGATGAGGTTAGGGCTCTTATAATCTTGTGCTCATTTCTAGAAAGATGGAATAGCTTGGCCATGGCTATAAGTAACTTTGCCCTTAGTTCAAACACTCTTAAGTTTGATTATGTTGTTGGTGTTATTCTTAGCGGGGAAATGCGAAGAAAAAGCACAGGTGACACATTGGGTAATGCGTTGACCATGGAAAGTAGAGGGAGACAAAACGAGAGAGGAAGGAGCCCAGGAAATCGCGACAAGTCTAAAAAAGGAATATCCAAGTCCAGATTCAGAAAAATAGTGTGCTGGAACTGTGTTAAGAAAGGACATCTGAAGAAATACTACAGGGCTCCAAAGAAGAAAGGAGACAGACAACAAGAGACTACTCAGGAAGCGAATGTAGGAGGTGTTGTGTTACAAGATGCTTTGATTCTTGCATTAGATAATACTAGTGATTACTGGGTAGTAGATTCAGGGGCTTCATGTCATGCTACACCCCATAGGAAATTATTTCATGATTATGTTCAAGGTGATTTTGGGCATGTGCTATTGGGGGATGATGAACCATGTAAAATTGTTGGAAAGGGTAATGTACAGATTAAGTTAAATAATGGAAGTGAATGGTTGCTAAAGAATGTAAGGCACATTCCTGCTATGAAAATAAATCTGATCTCAATAGGACAGTTGGGAGATAGCGGCTATTTATATACATTTGGAGAAACATGGTGGAAGATCACTAAAGGATTAATGGTAATTGAAAAAGGAGATAGGATAGGTACGTTATATTTATGTCCTCATAATACTGATTATTCTATCTTTGTAGCTTTCATAGAAACAGGTGCGGCGTTGTGGCATCATAGGTTTGGCCACATGAGTGAGAAGGGGATGTAGATTCTCCACTCAAGGAAACTGCTTCCTGATCTGAAGCAGGTAAGTTTGGAATTCTGTGAGAACTGTGTTTATGGAAAACATAAGAGAGTTATATTTCTCAGGGTCAGGAAACAAAAGAAGAGTGAAAAGTTAGATCTTGTCCATACAGATGTATGGGGACCAGCTCAAGTACAATCTCTTGGTGGCTCTCATTATTATGTTACTTTTATTGATGATGCAACTAGAAAAACTTGGGTTTATTGCATTAGACAAAAATTTGATGTGTTTGATACTTTTAAGAAGTGGAAAGCTTTGGCTGAGAAAGAGACAGGAAAAAGGTTGAAATGTCTCAGATCTGATAATGGAGGCAAGTACTACAGCAAGGAGTTTGATAGTTACTAATCACACAATGGGATTCACAGAGAGAGGACAGTCCCTAGAACACCCCAAGAAAATGGTGTGTCATAAAGAATGAACAGAACGATCATGGAGCGTGCAAGGTGTATGAGATTGCATGCATGGTTGCCCTTACAGTTTTGGGATGATGCTATAAACACTGATGTTTATTTAATAAACAAAGGGCCTTCAAGTGCTTTGGATGGTGGCATTCTAGAGGAGGCAGGGACGATAAACAAGTAAAATACTCATTTCTAAGAACTTTTGGTTGTGAAGCATTTGTCCATATTGATAAATATGATAGAACAAAGCTTGAGGCTAAATCTAAGAAATGTACCTTTATTGGATACGGGGTTGATGATTTTGGTTATCGCTTATGGGATCTTAAAAAACAAAAAATCATTAGGAGTAGAGATGTAGTATTCAATGAAAAGGTCATGTACAAAGATCAGTTGCAAGGAAAGAAAGAAGAAAAGGAAAACATAGAGTACATAGTGCTTGATGAAATCAAAGAAAATGAAGTTCCAAAGGCACCAGAAAATCAAGAGCAGCAGCAGGTACCTAAAACTCCTACAATTGTAAGAAAGTCTACCAAGTTAAGTAGACCTCCTGAACGATTCTCTCCTTCACTGTATTATTTATTGATGACTGATTCTGGTGAACCGGAATGTTATGAAGAAGCAATGCAGGTAGAAGCTAGAAACAAGTGGGAGAAAGGCATGGATGAGGAGTTGTACTCATTGGTAAGAAACAAGACTTGGGATCTGGTTAAGTTGCCTGCAGAAAAAGGGCATTGAAGAATAAATGGGTTTACAAGTTGAAGGAAGAAGATAGAGGCAAGAAGCGGTACAAGGCTAGACTTGTTGTAAAGGGGTTTGCACAAAAGAAAGGTATAGACTTTCATGAAATATTTTCTCCTGTTGTTAAAATGACTTCAATTAGAACTATTTTAAGTCTATTGGTGGTAGAAGATTTGAATCTTCAATAGTTAGATGTAAAAATGGCCTTTCTCCATGGGGATTTGGAGGAAGAGATTTATATGCAACAGCCACAAGGTTATGAGGTCAAAGGGAAGGATAATTTGGTTTGCAGGTTGAAGAAGAGCTTGTATGGCTTGAAGCAAGCTCCAAGTCAGTGGTATTTAAAATTTAATAAGTTTATGACAGAACAAGGTTATGATAGATGTCATTCTGACCACGGTGTTTATTTCAAGAGGTTAGATAACGGAAGATATATTATCTTGCTATTGTATGTGGATGACATGCTTGTTGTAGGGTCTAACATGCAGGATATAAATGTGCTCAAAAGAAAACTAGCTAAATCATTTGCGATGAAGGATTTGGGTGCTGCAAAGCAAATCCTTGGTATGAGAAAAACAAGATACAGGAAAAATTGTAAATTGACATTGTCTCAAGGTGAGTACATAGAAAAGGTGTTGCAGAGGTTTAGAATGCATAATGCAAAACTAGTCAGTACACCTTTGGTGAGCCATTTCAAACTAAGAAGGGATATGTGTCTAGAGACACAAGAGGAGATAGATTACATGTCCAAGATTCCCTATTCATCAGCGGTTGGGAGCTTGATGTATGCCATGGTGTGCACAAGACCAGATATTGCAAATGTAGTGGGATTTGTGAGAAGGTATATGAATAATCTAGGTAAAGAGCATTGGAAAGCAGTACAGTGGGTTCTCAGGTATTTGAGAGGTACCACTTCTTATGCATTATTTTTTGGAGGTTCAGAAACTGTTCTACAAAGATATGTTGATGCTGATATGGCTGGTGATAAAGACAGCAGGAGGAGCACCACAGGGTATGTGTTTACTATGGCTGGAACAACAGTAAGTTGGATTTCAAAACTACAACAGATTGTTGCACTTTCAACAATGGAAGCAGAGTATGTTGCTGCTAGAGAGGCTAGTAAAGAGATGATTTGGTTGCATAGGTTCATGGAAGAATTGGGTAAGAAGCAGGAGAATAGTAAGCTGTATAGTGACAGTCAGAGTGCCATTCATCTTGCAAAGAACTCAGCCTTTCATTCGAGGACTAAACATATACAACTCAAGTAACACTTCATAAGATTTGTTATGGATGAAGATATGTTAAAACTAGAAAAAATACACACTAGCAAGAATCCCGTAGACATGTTGACAAAGGGAGTAACCTGAGAGAAATAGAGTTACTGCTTGGTTTCTATTGGCCTTCAAGCATGAAGGTGAAAATAATAAATTTTCCAAGTCCAAGGTCCAGAGCATAGTCCAGCAAGTGCAGTATTGGTGGAGTTGCTATGATCAGTCTCTAAGTGGGAGATTGTTGCTTGTGGAGCCTAATATTCCAAATCCAAAGATATTATTTAGTTGTGATTGTAACCCAGGAGTGTTGTACACTCATTCCCCTTGCCTTGGGGTTCAGGGGCAGAGCCCCCGAGAAATTTTTTTGGGATCTGTGTTGGCCAACAGTTTTACGAACCCATGGTATTGGGTTAACCCTAGAATTTTCCCATTATGTTTCCCCTATAAAAGAAATCATTGTAAAATGACTGAGTATGGTATTGTATTGTATTGGAAGAGAGACAATGAGAGCGTGAAGAGGAAGTGCAATGGTTTTGCTGGAGGGTGTATCCCTTCATCTTTTTGGACTGTAATAAAAGGGCTGGAAATTTCTTTATGGACGTATCCCATCGTTTGGGTGAACCACATTATATATGTGTCTCTCTATAATGTTTTAATGTGTTTTTCATATTGTTTATTGATTTAACTGTATATCTATTATTGCTATGCAGTCCTATTTTCTAACAGACCTGACCGTGCGTAGAATTTATATCAAATCAACCTTACCGTTGGCTTGGAGTCCACCCTTGTGGTATTTGTAGGATCCTTTTTTTGGGTCGGAAGAAGTTAGTGGCACCGCCAACTTTGGGGCCGGCTAAGTCGGGTAGCAGACTATATAGAAGTTGCCCATGGGGGAACTAACCACCAATTTTTCTATCATAGTGAGGATTAAGCTCATGAACAAGATGGTTGCACGCATAGTCAGAAGAAGTCGACCAAAGGTGAACATGGAGATTATGGAAGAAATGAGAGAGCTGCAAGCACATATGGAGGCCATGGAGACTGACAGACGAAGAGATCCAAAATTTGAAGACATGAGTGAGCCAGAAGATGAAGAACAATGAGAAGAAGCGACACCCATGCAAGAAATTCCTGAGGTGAGGTATTTCAGGTCGATTCTAGGAGAAACTTCAAGGCCAAAACCTGATTTTTCTACCTAGGAGGGAAGTCTCGTTGCAGAGAACCTCATTGACTGGATTAGTGAGCTAAATAAGTACTTTGAGTATGAGGAGATTGAAGAAGACAAGAAGGTTAGACTAGAAATGACAAAGCTGAAAGGGCATGCATCCTTATGGTGGGACAATGTGCAAGTAGAAAGAAGAAGGAAGAGTAAGCCATTGATCAAAATATGGGATAGGATGGTGGTTAAAATGAGGGCTAAGTTCTTGCCCAAATATTATCAGATAACCCTATATAGATAGATGCAGAATATGGGACGGAGATTACTGACTGTCAAAGAGTATACTAAGGGGTTTTACAAAGTAAACTTGAGAGCTAGTTATGTGGAGGAATCAGCAAAGAAAGCTTCTAGGTATGTTAATGGTCTAAGGATGGAGATCCAAGAAGAGATGAGTATGATAGCTCCTAGGACAATGGAGGAGGCATATCAATGTGCCTTGAGGGAAAAACAGAAGCTAGTGAGGAAGAAGAACTTCAAAACAGGTAAGAGTTCAGAAAGAGGAAGAAGAAAAGTAGAGGGAAGAGGAATATTTGTATCCCAAAAAAGTGAGACCAACAACTCTAACCAGCACAAAAAACATGGTAGCGGAGGTGAATCAAGAGGAATAAGACCTTACCAAGGCAGTAGAGGTAGAGGAAGAGGTAGAGAGGTTGTATATAGGTGCTACAAATGCAACCAGTTGGGGCATTGATCATTCGAATGTCCAGAGATAGTAGAAATAGAGCAAAGAGGAGGCTATGTAGCTCAGAAAGAGTAGCAGCAAAGAAAATCCGATAGAGGATGAGAACTTGCCAGAGAGGGGCGAGGATTTGATGATGAACAAAGTCTTGTTGAATCCTGAGAAGGAGCCAACAGATTCTGCTCAAAGGAAAGCTTTATTCAGGACCATGTGTAAGTTCCAATGGAAATGTTGTAATATGGTGATTGACAGTCGGAGTACTGACAATCACGTTTCCATAGATATGGTGGAGAAGCTGAGTCCGAAGAAGGTCAAACATCCGATGTCGTACATAGTATTTTGGCTGCACAAAGGACATCAAATCCTAGTAGTGAACAACATGAGGTTGATTTCCAAATATGCGCATATGAAGATAAGATTCTTTGTGACATTATGCCTATAAATGTTTGTCATATAATGTTAGGGAGACCGTGGTAATTTGATACGAGCAGCCGTACATGATGGTAAAGGAACTATGATAGATTTGAAGAGAATGAGATAAAACACGTACGTATGCCTTTACAAGAAGGTAGTACAATAGGACAACATGCAACTAAATTCTTATTGTTGTCAGGAAAAGAATATTTGTAGCAGATTGATGAGGAAGAGATGAAATATGCTCTGGTATGAAACCTAGAGTGGTGACGGTGAAGACTAATATTACAGACCTACCTGAGGAGATTCAATAGATGCTCAGTGAGTTTAGTGAAATTGTGGTAGATGATTTTCCAAATGAGTTACCACCAAAGAGGAATATAAGTCATCATATTGATTTTATTCCAGGATCAAGTTTACCAAACAAGGCAGCATATAGGCTATTAATTATTGCACATGATCTAGGAACTAAGATTCAATCTCATCAAAAGAATTATTAACAATTACTCATGAATTGGAAAATTTCAAGAACCAAATAAGTTTCCTCTCTGTATATTATATAAACAATAAAGGATTACAATTCCCATGCATGAGCCATAGCTTAACTCAATGAAGAATTCGAATAACTAAGGGACAATTCGAATTCCCATGCATGAGTCTAGCTTAACTGACTCTTTGCCATGCAATACCACTCAGTTAAGCACTTGACAAAAAACCTTAATTGACTCATCAATCCCTAACTGAAGTTGGAGTGCAATAAATGACTTAATCTCAACTAAAGGAGATCAAACACATGTCATAGCAACCAACCATCAAGTGCCAGTACTGCATGACTCCAATAAACCCTGATGAGGTTAACTGAAGCTGAACTGACCATCAGAAGTTGGTGAAGGCGCCTTGTTAGCTCCAGTTCATTAAATAATAATAAAATAATCATTAAATAATCATTAAATAATATATTTAATGAATGGAGGTGCCTTAACTGACTGTAACTGATTGGTTGAACTGAAAGTAACCAATTCGAATTATGCAAGTGCATTAATGTCACACAGATCACCCCTGGAGTGCTCCAGTTAGCCTCCTTGACTGTAGGGAAGGCTACGTTAGCCTCCTTGACTGTAGGTAGGCGTGAGGATGACTGGGATGATGGTAATTAATGCTCCACTGATGTCAATTAAACTTAGGATAGTGGTTTAACTAGGCCAATTTGACTGAAAGAGTGTGTATGATGGTAAATGTCTCCAACACCCCCCCTTAAGCTATACTCAGGAAGAGTTAGAAAACATAGGTGCATAAAAATGCTAGGGCCCTGGTAACTAAGGCCATAGGTCACCCTGTACAATAAAGCAACTGAAACAATGCTCAAAACAAACTAAGTGAGGAAAAGA
>LPNX011098106.1:492359-505263 GCA_001517045.1 Pseudotsuga menziesii
GCTTTAGAAATATCTAATGATTCACAAAATAAAATATCAGCAACCTCATAAGAGGAAACTAACACCAAATCACCATAAGCAAATTTGAAGAAGAATTGCGGTACTTGATTTTTCACACCGGTATTGGTGAGAGCAGCTACAAGCATGACTGAAAGCTTTTGGATTTTAAAATATGAACAAAATAATATCAGATCAGAATTTAAATCAGATCTAAATAAGTTCACAACAGATCCAAAACTATGAATTGAAATCAAATCCCCAGCAGTAGTTTTGTAGGAGACTTGCGGTACTTGTTTCTTCACGCCGTTGATAAGAACAACTACAAGCAGTACTGAAGGTTTATGAACCTGAAAGTTTGAACCAAGAAATATTAGATCATATCCAAATAAGATCATATCAGATCCAACAAGTTTCATATCAGATCCAAAATTATGGTCAACTGAGACGGTAGATGCACAGTTTTCTTCTTCTTCAAAATTCTGAATTTTGGTGCATGCAATCCTGCAGGATTTTGCTGAAAGATCTAGATCATGGGGAGTGAATGTGTCACTCTTATAATCTGATATTTTTTCAAAAATATCCAAGGTATTACATATTGGCACACCAGCAGCAACATTAGAGGGAGAAAAATCAAATTTCTCTTCACTTTCGGAAGCAATTACTGGTAAATTTTGCACAGAATTCAAAGGAAAATCACCGTTGAATGTTTGCATGGAAGTGCGGCAGAGTTTTTCTTCAATATCAGAGATTCAAATTTCTTCTTCTGTTTCAGAAATATGAGAATATGAGATATCAGAGATCTCATGAACTTCCGGAGCATCAGGAGAAGGAGTCACTTCATGGAGACTTTCTGCAATTCGAATTGAATGTGTAGAAGATTCTGCTTCATCTTCATCTTGAACAACTTCATCAGAGAGAGTAGTGGCTGAGAGTTTTGAGTGAAGAACTCTTGTGGTGTTGGCCATGATCTCCAAAGTACTATTATGATCCTCATTGTGCTTGCCAAAGGTTCTGTCCAATATTGTCCAGACTTCCTTTGGGTATTCAACAGAATAAATAAGGTAGTACAAGCTATCATCAAGGGCCAGAGCTATTGTTCCATAAGCTCTATCACGGTCATTTAATCAGTCATTCTCATTCTCATAAGACTCTTTTCCAATTCCAATAGACACCTCATAGAGACCTTGTCTCTTCAGAGATGCAATCATCTTCAGCTTCCATTCCGAATAGCTTGTGAATGGGGTGAGAAGAGGGATTGATGAGTCCATTCGAAGTTGTACCTATTAAGACCTGCAAATCAAAACAAAAAAGGGCACCATAAGGTTGGATTGAGCTATTGGTCACATTTCATGGAGAAATCTGTCAAAAATCTTGTTTTTGAGAGATTGATCTTCGTCCTGCCATAGGCTCTGATACCATATTAATTCTTGCACATGATCTAGGAACTAAGATTCAATCTCATCAAAAGAATTATTAACAATTACTCATGAATTGGAAAATTTCAGGAACCAAATAAGTTTCCTCTCTGTATATTATATAAACAATAAAGGATTACAATTCCCATGCATGAGCCATAGCTTAACTCAATGAAGAATTTGAATAACTAAGGGACAATTCGAATTCCCATGCATGAGTCTAGCTTAACTGACTCTTTTCCATGCAATACCACTCAGTTAAGCACTTGACAAAAAACCTTAATTGACTCACCAATCCCTAACTGAAGTTGGAGTGCAATAAATGAATTAATCTCAACTGAAGGAGATCAAACACATGTCATAGCAACCAACCATCAAGTGCCAGTACTGCATGACTCCAATAAACCCTGATGAGGTTAACTGAAGTTGAAATGACCATCAGAAGTTGGTGAAGGCACCTTGTTAGCTCCAGTTCATTAAATAATAATAAAATAATCATTAAATAATCATTAAATAATATATTTAATGAATGGAGGCGCCTTAACTGACTGTAACTGATTGGTTGAACTGAAAGTAACCACCAGTTAGCATGCAGGTGCATTAATGTCACACAGATCACCCCTGGAGTGCTCCAGTTAGCCTCCTTGACTGTAGGGAAGGCTAAGTTAGCCTCCTTGACTGTAGGTAGGCGTGAGGATGTCTGGGATGATGGTAATTAATGCTCCACTGATGTCAATTAAACTTAGGATAGTGGTTTAACTAGGCCAATTTGACCGAAAGAGTGTGTATGATGGTAAATGTCTCCAAGACAGGCTGACACCATAATAGAATGAGGAAGTTAGGAGGCATTTCCAAGGATTGTTGGAGAAAGGAGTTCAGAAGAGTTTGAGTCCATGCGCAGTACCAACAGTACTTACTACAAAAAGGATGGAGAGTGGAGGATGTGTACTGGCTCTATGGAAATTAACAATATTACTATCAGACATATATTTGCATTACCAAGGATGGATGGCATGATGGATTTCCTGAGTGGGGAAACATGCTTTTCAAAACTGGATTTGAAGAGTGGATACCATCATATCATGATCAGAGAACGATATGAGTGGAAGACAACCTTTAAGACAAATGATGGGTTGTATGAGTGGTTGGTTAGGCCATTTGGATTGTCCAACGCACCAAGCACTTTTAGGAGATTGATGAATGAAGTATTGAGATATTTCATAGGTAAATTGTTGATAGTTTACCATGATGATATTTTGATTTTCAGCAAAAGAGAAGAATAACACTTGAGACATTTGAGATGCATTTTAGAGAGATTGCAATAGGAGAAGTTGCTAGTGAATGTGAAGAAGTGTACATTTATGAAGTCAGAATTGGTCTACTTAGATTTTTTTATCTCAAGAGATGGTTTTAATATGGACCCATAAAAGGTGAAAGCAATCATTGATTGGCCTTCACCCAGGAACACATTTGAGGTAAGAATTTTTGATGTCTTGGCGATTTTCTATAGGAAATTTATAAAGAATTTTAGTGGTATATGCTCACCTATTGTTGAGACAATAAAGAAGGACAAACATCCATTTCAATGGACAACAGAAGCTGAAAAGAGAAGAAGATCACTGAACATCCAGTACTGAAGTTGCCAGAATTCAAGCAACCTTTCCAAGTGAAGTGTGATGTTAGTGGAGCGGCAATTGGAGTTGTACTCAGTTAGGAAGACAGACCTAAAACATATTTCAGTAAGAAGTTAAATGATTCGAAGCATAAATACTCATCTTATGAAAAATAATTTTACGCTATTGTGCAAGAAATGAAGCATTGGAGGCATTATTTTATGCTCAGAGAGTTTGTATTGATTTATGATAAGCATGCATTACAGTACATTATGAAACAACCTAAGTTGAACCTGAAACATGTTAAGTGGGTTGAATTAATATATATATTTACCTTTGTGTTGAAGCACATAAGTGGAAAATCGAATTGAGTAGCCAATGCCTTGAGTAGGATACTGTTGATTGTGCAAGATAATCATATCCAAGTCTTAGGGTTTGAGCACTTAAGATATTTGTATGAGAATGATGTTGATTTTCAGGAGGCTTACAAGGCTTGTAGGAATCCTATGGAGATGGGAAGAGAGACATAGATGGACTACATGTTGCAAGATGGTTTTATTTTCAACAGTAAACTGTGGATACCTAAGTGTTCCAAGAGAGAGAATATGATACAGGAGAAACACAATGGAGGTATGGTAGGTCATTTTGGAAGTGATAAAACCTTTGGACAACTGAGCCATTTCTATTTTTGGCCAAAGAGGAGGTATGAAGTTGAGAAGTTTGTGAGTAGGTGTAGATTATGTCAACATGCTAACGGAAGAAGCTAGAATACAAGCTTATACAGCCTTTGGCTATACCAACTAGGTCTTGGGATTCTGTGAGTATGGATTTCATTCTGGGTTTGTCAAAAAAATAGAAAGCACATGATTCTATTTTTTTGGTTGTTGACAGATTTACTAAAATGGCACATTTCATTCCATGCCACAATACTAGTGATGCCACACACATTGCTAACTTGTTTTCTAATGAAGTTGTGAAGCTACATGGTTTACCCAGGAGCATTATATCAGACATAGATGTGAAATTCACAGGTCATTTCTGGAGGACATTGTGGAAAACGTTGGGGACTAAGTTGAACTTTAGTTCATCTTATCATCCACAGTCTGATGGCCAGAGTGAGGTAGTTAATAGGATTCTGAGGAACATGTTGAGAAGTTTGATTGGGGAGAATACAAAGTAGTGGGATAAGGTGATAGCTCAAGTTGAGTTTGCATACAATGATTCACCAAACATGAATACAAGGATGAGTCCATTTGAAATTCTGTATGGTATGCATCTAAGAGGAGTGTGTGAAATTCGTGACTTAAGTCAATTAGAGAATATAAGTGATGATGGAGAAGATTTTACAGTAAGAATCGATGAGCTACAGGAGCAAGTAAAGGCAAGGTTACAACAAACTTACACCGGTTACAAGGAAAGAGCAGATTCTAGGAGAAGGGAGAAGAATTATGAGGTACAAGATTTGGTCTTAGAACACCTAAGGAAAGAGATATTTCCAAAGATAGAGTATAATAAGCTGAAGATAAAAAATATTGGACCCTGTAGGATACTTAGAAAGTTTTTAGCAAATGTCTATGAACTAGAAATGCTAAGAGTGGTTGGTATCTCACCCATTTTCAATGTTGCAGACCTGTATACTTATGTAGTAGGAGATACAAGACCACTTGCATAGGATGAAGGCCTTATTAAATACCTTCAGTTGATGAAGTAGGTACCTATGGCCAAACCATCAGAAGTTGAGTCAATCTTGGATACTAGAGTGGCAAAGCGTACCACACAGAGGGATTACTTACAGTACTTGGTTAAATGGAAGGGACATCCTGTAGAGGACTTTGCATGGATGGATGCTAAAGAATTGGAGACAAAGGGTTACTCAATAGTTGATCTACTGAATAGGGGTAGAGAAATTTTAACCTTGGCAGTCTGATGTAGAAGCATCAACGTGGAGCCAACAATGTGACACGCTGGTCACATGTTATGGCGATTTGGATTGCTGAGTCATGAGTTTGTTAGTACTAGGATGTTAGTAGTAGTAAATCATTCCAATGATGAATCCATGCAAGGAGATCAGGCCACAAATAGTTTTTTTAGGATGGTGACACTTCCATCATGGTTAGGAGTCATTTATTTTCTATTTCTGGGACCACTCTATGGGGGAGTAGAGTAGATAGGTTGAATATGCAAGTAGGAATCAAGTTGGGGGTTCTCAACTTGGTGTTCTCAATTTGGAGGTTGTGAACACTAAGAAGTCTCATCACTGGGAGTTGTTCCCATTGTAAATATTTTGAGAAGCTAAGAGCTGAAGCATTGTCTATGTGTTTGTTTTATTTATTAATGAAGAAGTAGTAGTGTGTTAAATGTTCAAATTTTCCTTGAAGTATTTGTTGTGATTGCGTAAGATGAAGAACTTCATATGTGTTTGAATCCTTGAATTAAGTAGTAGAAGTAAGTGTATATGTGTCTTACTGAACTACGTATGAGGGATTGACTGATTTTCTAATCAATCGCATAGAATGAACAATGTTTTACGCACTAATCTTGTTTGTAGAGGATAGATGACTGAGATCTAATATAGATCCATATCTGCAGTTAGGAGCGATTTTGTGGTGTGAAAGTGCGTAGTCGATAACAAAGGAACTCGCTAGGGAAGTGAAAGTTGATCATCGCAAAGGCAAGGGATATTGATGGTTTGTGTGATACCCTAAAGAGATCAATGGTCGAGGAGAGTTACGCCAGGTGAACTAGCGTGAAGGAAAGAAAGGTTCGTGTACGTAGAATCCCATTCAAATCTGCCTCAGATAATTTGGCATCCACTGTTGATTTAGATTAGAAAACTGTGATACACTCCACTAATTGAACAAGCAGAGTGGTTAACCACCCGACCATGCACAAAATTTATATCAAATTTACCTTACCGTTGACTTGGAGTCCACCCTTGTGTCATTTGGAGGATCCTTTTGGCCAATTCAGAAGAAGTTGGTGGAGTCACCAACTTTGGGGCCTGCTAAGTCAGGTAGTAGAATATCTAGAGGCTGCCCACAAGGGAACCGAACACCAAAGAGAAACTTGTGTTTCTTACTTACAATGTGATCGAGGAAAGTTCAAAAAACATATGGCTTTTGGCACAAGCGATTCACCTCATTGACTAATATCTTATCATGTTCATTCATAAAGGTGGTTTATTAACTGTGAAAAATAAGGTCAACATATTGTGGGTATTGGGGGATGGGGATTTTATAATTATTGGGGGCAGGAGGGGGGGTGAAAAAGGGGTCTCTAGTAAAAAAATGGAATATCTCATATAAATAGGGTTTTCTAAATTGGAAATATGTATTCGGGGGGGTGGGGGGGGGGGGGGGGGGGGGGGGTTCAACGAAAGGATTTTGGTAGGTATTTATCAACTTTTAATGAAATTAGGGATATTATTTAATACCCCACGAACAAAGGTTCTATGGCACAGTTTTATTGAGTGAATACCCTCTCATTTTTTGAAACGGGTTGCAACAATCACATGACTAGCAATAAGGTTGTATTTTCTAGTATGGACAATAATGTTGAGTCTAAAGTTAATTTGAGAAATGATAATAATGTGATTTTTAATGGTAAAAGTGTGGTTGTTGTGAATTCTAGGAATGAAAAAATAATAAAAATAAATGAATTTCACTATGCAATCAGCATGAAGTGTAACCTGCTCAGTGTTGGAAAAGTCATGGAGAAGAATTACAATTTTTTTCAAGGAAAAAGTCTACACAATTCTAGACAACTATCCTAGAAATCAACTAATAGCCACAGTGGATGCATGGCCAAGAATAGGATGTTTCCACTCAGTATGAAGAGTGAAATGAAAAATTATTTCAATACATAGGTAGCAAAGAATCTGGATCAATCTTGGTTATGGACTTTATGGTATGAAAATTTTCATTTTGGAGGTCTAGATTTGTCGTAGAAGAAACAAATGGTGAAAGAGTTGCCTTGTATTCATAAACCAACAATCTCTTGTGAGATATGAATTCTTTCAAAACATAATAGGGAAAATTTGTCTTAGGAGTATAATATAGAGAAAAGGTTCCACTAGAACTAATGCACACAAAATGCTACACAACAAATTCTCCTTGTTGATGAATATCTTATCATGTTCATTCATAAATTGGGTGTTTCTTAAGTGTGAAAAATAAGTTCAATATATTTTAGGTATTAGGGGGGTAGGGAGTAGGGTATGGGGGGGTATAAAAAGAGGTATCTAGTAAAAATATGGATTATCTCATCAAAATAAGTTTTCTTAATTGAAAAAATGTATTGGGAGTGAGGGAACAACAAAAGGATTTTGCTAGGTATTTATTAGTATCTTGTGAAATTAAGGTATTTTTTAATATCCCATAAATGAAGGTGGTATAGCATATTTTCACTAAGCGAAGACCCCATGGACCTCTATGGATCAGTGCAAACATCCATGTTGGTAGGAAATTTGTATTTCATGACTTCAATTTATTTCTCAAAGGAGAATTTTGAAACTTTCAACATATCCAAGAAGTTTAAATCTATGGTTGAAAAATAAAGTGGCAAGTATATTAAAGTGTTAAGATTAGACGGTGGCGGAGAATACAAATTAAATGATTTTATTCAATTTTTCAACTATCATGGAATCAAGAGAACTTATACCACTAGGTACACTACACATTACAATGGTTGAGAGAAAGAATCAAACCATCATTGATATGGCTTGAAGTATTCCCAAGGAAAATAATTTATCAAATTAATTTTAGGGAGAAGTAGTGGCATGTTTAGTGTATATATTTAATAGAATTCCAACTAAAAGTGTGCAATACAAAGTTCCTAAAGAATCCTAGAGTGGTAGGATATATAGTGTTTCTCATCTAATAAATTTTGACTATGGGGTTTATTCCCATGTACCTAAATAAATAAGACATAATATTGATGAAAGAAGTGAGAAATGTATCTTTATTGGGTAAAGTGATGACTCTAAATCTTATAGGATCTGCAACCCCATTACCAAGAAATGTGTAATCATTAGAGATGTTGAATTCAAGGAAGAGGAATATTGGGATAGAAACATTGATAAATTTGTTGTAGGGGGGGTTGCATTCAGTCAAGGGGATGGTGAATATGTTGAGCAAGATATTAAGAGTAGAAAAGAAAACCCAAAACTGACTATAGTTGTTGTAAATGTGTCTAAAAGAAAGACACCTAAGGCAACTCCATCACTATTTGTAATCCTAGGAATTCATGAGCGTGGAGGACCATCTAGCTATTGAAGACATCAAACTACTTGATCTAGGGTAAGTAGTGATTCTAGTCCCGCTCTTTCCACAATGAGAAACATAATTAGAGGCCACAAGACTGGAATTTTAAGCTTATCATATGAACAAGAAGATGAAGTAGACCAGCTTTCCAATTTCTCCTTAATTACATATGATCCATTAATTTTTAAGGAAGTTACTGAAGAGGAACTTTTGGTTAAGGCTATGGATTAAGAAATTGATTCCATAAAAGGAACAACACTTCATAACTTGTAGATTTAAGTAAAAATAAGAACTTTGTCATTCGCAAAAGAAGAGTATGTTGCAGCAACCCAAGAAACATGTCAAATAGTCTAGATGAGGATGATATTGACCAAGTTTTTACATGAATAGGAAGGACCAACTCATATCTACTATAATAATAAATCTATTGTTGTGTTGTCAAACAACCATGTTTTTTACTAGAAGAGTAAGCTTATTGATACAATAGATCATTTCATTAGAGAGATTGTGAATTCTAATGATAAAAATATTGAGTGTTGTATATTCACTTATCAACATGTAGATATTCTTACTGAACCCTTGTCCATGAAGATTCTTGAAATTCATAAAGAGAATTTAGGAGTTTGTGTGTTGTAATTAATCTAACAAAAATTGCAGAAATAATTAAGGGGGTGAGTGATTCAAGTAATTATTTCTCTAGCCCTAGTGTACAATTTTTTTGCATCATACAATCAATGAATTTAAATTCTCATATAGAAATATGAGGCTTGAGGTCAATCCAATTAGAGACCAGTCGATGAGGGGGTTGTGGTGGCCCATAATTGTGAGTTGTTTTGATTTAATGAGACTATTTTGCAAAGAGAGGATTCACAGAAGTGCCTTGATGAAGTTTGTAGTGTATAGTAATGGAATTATGGTAAATTTTTGTTCATCATTAAATCTCACACTTACTAGACTTATTTCTAGTGTCTACAATTGTCACAGAATACTGATTCATATCAACCCAAGAAGTTTTAAATTTGAAATTGTCGAATAAAGGACATGTAGAAGCACCGGAGTGGATATCTAAGAATTCTATCAAAGGTGAGGACATGTAGAAGCACCTGAGTGGATATCAAACAATTCTATCAAGAAGAGTTCTAAAAATTTCATTCTGAGTAGCATATAAGAGGTATCAACAAGAGTGCTTGGAGGATAGGTCTGGTGGGGGACATATGTCAACACATTGGAGGTATGTATTAGTGTGCAAAAAGGGTGGTTGTGATGGAAATGATGAAGGGAAATAAATGATAGTGAATCACGTCTTGACACATGATAGGAAATTGGAGGTATATATCAATAGTTGGGAATGGAATCCCGAAATTAAATTCCAATGTTGCCGCTCGATGGATCAATTAGAGAATGGTTTTGTCAACGCTTATATCACCAATTTTTGTATTCAATTTGGCCTAATGAAAAATTTTGGTTTCCATGAAAATAATTATATGTTATATAAATTTGATTTTCTTTTATGATAGAGAATAGAGAAGAGGATGATAGATTTGTGGTTTTTTCAGACTCTATTCCATGGTGTTTTGTATGTTACCTTTTGTCTATATGTGTGTTTATGAGTTTAACAATTTCCCATGTTCCCTTCAAATTGGCCTTGAGGTATCACATTTATCAGTAACTTCGTAGTGTTCATAAAAAGCATTCAAATTTAAGGAATTAACTTTCGAGCATGTTTTAATTCATGGCTACTAAAAAAATTAAGGTTATTTTGATCGATTCAATGTCACCTAGTGATCCATTTTTTGTCATTAATAGTAAACTGATTTGATTCATTTCCTTGGATATCCATTAAAATTCAATTGAATAAGAATATGATGAGGAGTTTCCATTGTTCCAATAGATCCTCTTGAGTGATTGATTATTTCTCTGTATGTTGGAGGGATTACTTCGTGTTTAAATAAAGAAAGAGGGAAAATGAACATTCTAGGTTCTAAACCAAGGCACATAAATTTTAAATTATTGTCATTATTTTTACAAGACAAGACGTACATAATATTAAGAGCATATTCCAGGTTATTTTCCTTCACATAATGTCGCCTGAACTTTTATAATTTACCTTTTCTAGTGATAATTGATTGCCAATTGTTGTTGTTTTGTAATTTTCGTTGCTTGTGGTAAGCCTTGGGGACAGATTCCAAGCATTTATTCGTTTGTAAGAGTATTTTTACTTTTAATTTTATTTTAATCTTGGCATCTGATCTAAGTAAAAATCAAATTCATCTAGCTTCTGATTCAATGGAGTTCACCAAATTTATATTACACTTGCAATTCTTTTCATCATATTGTCCATGTTCGTTGCATCCTCTATGACAAAGGAACCATTTTCTCCTTCACCTAGAATAGAGGAAAGATGAGCTCTATTTCCCTCAATTCCTATGATGGATTCATCGCTTCCTTCCTATAATATTGCATATATTGATTGGGTCTAATGGTTAAGGAAAAGACACTAGAGTCGAAATAGGCATATGGTAGCCTTATTATGTTATGCTATATGCATGGTAATCTTTATATTTTATATTTTGAATTCAATCCATGATGCTTGCTAAAATTGGTATTTTTGTATGAGCTTTTGCATGTCATGTGGTGATTTGTGAGAAAATTACGCTAGTAGAAAAAGAGAAATTTATGACTAAAAAAATACTAAATTCAACATATAAATAACTAATTTTTGTAAATGGACGAGGTGTGTTATATTTCTAATCATATATGCACAAAAATATTAATGACTACAAAAGGTCATTTATTGGTTATTTTAATTCATCAACTTGTATCATATTTGATAATTTAACTAGTCATTAATTGTTGTCATCAATTTGTACTATATTTAGTGATTTTGATCATTAATTGTCGTTAACTAGTAGTATTTTAATCATTTCTATACACTAATTTTAATAGTTGGTAGTATATTTGGCCATTTCAGTCAATTGATAGTATATTTAATTGTTTCATTGCCATCTTTAATTATTGTTAACAAGTAGTTTATTTAATCATTAATTGTTCTCAATTAGTAGAATATTGATACATTATTTAATAGTTACACAATCATTATATTGACTACTAGTTTAGTAGTTTTACATTCATTTATATGGTATGAATAATTTATTAAATACCATATAATTAAAAAATGACTTAAGAACATACAATATTCATAAAAATAACATCAAAATATTAAAACATATAAATACAATATTAAAAAAATATATAATCACCAAAGTCAAAGTACAATGTTATGGTAAGTCTAATGGAGTAATATCCAACTCAAATACCAATACATCATGATAAAATAAAAGATTACTAATTAAAAATTCATGCAATTAAACTTCAATGTAAAGTAGTGGGGAAATTAATTGTTAATAAGCAACCAATCATAAATAAAAACTATATCATTTTTTAAAATATTTTATAGGCCACCATGTAAGTCTTCCTTCCTTATCTTTTAAAGGGAGACATCCATCGAATTGTCATAATATGGAAGGGTATGTTACTGACAACATTTATAATATTTAAATTTGTAACTCTTTCCCTCAACTTTGCTCAATGCATGGTAGAGAATGAATGACTTAATCTAATTCCCACAATAGCACCATCATATCAGTTTATCGCCTTCTTTATGTACATTTGTAACTCATTCCCTCAATTTAACCCAATGTATGATAGAGTGAATGACTTAATCCAATTCCCACAGTAGCACCATCATATGGATTGAGCAGATTGAACACTTTCAGTTTATCGCCATGAGAATTCGAAAAGAAAAATACACATTCAAATTAATAAGCTTACCAAACATTCAAATTAAAAAACATATACATTATAGATCTAAAAAATGTTGGAGCAACAATATATTATTAATATACTATTGAAATAAAATTATTATTAATATATTATTGAAATAAAAAAAATGTTGGAGCAATAATATATTATTTAATATATTAGCATTGCTTTTTGCATCACTATGAATATCCATATGCATGCTATGGATATCAACATTACTATTTGTAATGTTATCTCTTGTGCTTCAAGAACACTAATGGCACGGCCTTTTCCTTAATGTTATGTTATTTATAATGTTATCTTTTGTGCTTCAACAACACTAATGGCATGGCCCTTTCCTTGTTTACTATCATTGGGATGTGATTTCCTATTGGAAAAAAAATTGATAGCTATATTTTTAAACAACATTTAAAAATATAATAATTAAAAAATAAATTTGTTAAAGGCATATGTAGAAAGATGTAAAAATAACAATAATATATTATGTAAAGATGTAAAAGAAACAAAGATGTAAAAATAACAATAATATATTATGTAAAGATGTAAAAGAAACATATTAGGAATAAGCTTAAAAATAATGTAACCATCACCAAAAACCACTTTAACAAGATTCATCATATTTCTCGGCTCATAAGTATTTTCTCCAATATGGATAGACAAGTATGCAGCTATTTTGTTCGAATTACTTATTTCTCTCTATTGATTTTCTAACTGTAATAAAAAACGAGTTTTGATCATAATTTATTTGAGCTTAATACATGTTTTATATTATTACACACAAAATTATATATAT